>JBBKCR010000119.1:3083-18909 GCA_037577295.1 Ladigesia roloffi
TGTGTGTGTGTGTGTGTGTGTGTGTGTGTGTGTGTGTGTGTGTGTGTGTGTCTGTGTGTGTCTGTGTGTGTCTGTGTATGTCTGTGTATGTCTGTGTATGTCTGTGTGTGTCTGTGTGTGTCTGTGTGTGGATTTGGGGCGTCTGGCCATGGGTTTGAAACTGAATCAGGGGGGATTTGGGCTGGAACGCTGTGAATGCGTCCCGGAGTGCTGGCTGGACTGACAGGTGGGATGTGTGTGTGCTTTCATCCCCCTCAACACGGCTTTACTGTTGAATGCACAGATCTTTGCTTTGCTTCATCTGTGTGTGTGTGTGTGAAAGACAGAGAGAGAAAGACAGGTGCTGGGCAATTGTATCAGTGTGCAGAAGAAAAGGATCTCATCTGGCGCCTGGCGGCCCGTAGCCTGTGGTCAGATATTTCCCTATGGCACCGTGCCAACTCTCCCTCTACTTTCCATACAGCATGACTGGCATCAACTCTTACCACACACACACACACACACACACACACACACACACCCAAACACATGTGCTGGGACAAACACACTCAAACACATGTATGCACACACACAACACAACACCTATGTATATATTAGGGGTCTACAAATATATGAATCCAAAAAAGAATCATGATTCTATTTCTAGTGATTAAAAATCCATTCACACAGGACACAAAATTGATTCATTTTTCCCATTGTGTAATAGTGCAAATGTATTTGTTTTTCCAGATTTATTCATGTATATGGTACAATGTCAGTTTCTTCTCAGATAGTAATCCTCAGTGTGAGCAAGAAGAAAGCGAGGCAGTCGATGGGCACACAATGGAAAACACCATGGAAAAGAACATTCAACCTGCCCCAACTCATATGCAAGCTTTGTAAAGCCAAAGACAAATATTTTGGAAACACCTCAAACCTCAGGACACACATGGCATGTCATCATCCAGAGGATGCAAATGAAGTTCAGCTAAAAATAAAAAATATTCCAGGAGACCAACACACTCTGCATCAATTTTGCAAATTTCCAACCAACAGGCAAATAAAATTATTGTCCAAACACGAGGGCAAGGGGAATGTGGCAGATGAGGCCGGGATGTCCTAGCTTTTGTCGTGATATTATAAAAAGAATACTCTTGGAACATAAAAAAAATTATATATAAAATGTTAAAACCACTGCAATATATTTAAATCTTTTTGATATAAAAACATCTTTCTGTATGATTATATCTTATTTAGTTAAGAAAATAATAAAAAATTCTGTTGTAGTCAATACTCTCCTTATTGAATGAGACCAGTTGTATGGTAAAACACTACCAGAAGTTTGTCAAAGATAAGAATTTTTTTATCTTTGAATTATTCAATTTCTGTAAACACTGCATCAAGATGTTTTGTCATTTACTTTAAAATGATGTGTTAAAGAACAAACTTTTTATTTTACACTTAATAATAGAAATATTGTCAGCGGTTTTTTGGCAAAGCTGTTCAGTTCAGTACTTGCACCCATAAAAGTTAATACCCGAGAATCCGAACGTTTTTGCAGTCGTCTCTTTCTATTCAGAGCTTTATTTATGGGTGTTCATGTTTTTGTAGACTTATACAGGAGTGTGACCGAGCTTCTGACTCCATACCCTTTGACCCAGAGTCTGTCATCTTTACTGCTATGATAATCACACACTGGTGTAACTGTTTCGAGTTTTAGATGCCACCCTGTATTTATGGGCAAAAACACACACGCACACATGCAGACACATAGAGTGGAAGGTCCTGATGCTGACATTGTCTCCTTGTGAAATTTACTTGGATGAGGCAAAAACACCCACAAAAATAAAAAATCGCATGGTACTTATTTACTGCAAATGTTTTGGGAGTCCTGCAAAGAGTGTGCCACATCATTAAAACATTAGCACCACTTTTTACAGCATGGTCTTATTAGGCTTTATTATGTGAACATGACATTTTGTGATATAGGTTCTAATACACCCCGGTGTTATGGAATGTATGTATACATGTTTATATTTTAGGCCAAAAATGAGTGGCAGCTCATGACGGACAGGGAGAGCATGCTTGCATGTGTGTGTGTGGGTACTGGTGTGTGTGTTGCTCATGCATTAGAGTGAGAGAATGTTTGTATGTGTGGGTGTCTGTATGTGTGTGCTGCTTATATGTGTGTTTGTGTCTTCTCAGAGTTATGTGTATGTTTGAAAGAGAGTATGTGTGTGTGTGTAAGTGTGTGTGTTTTTGTGTGTGATTTACAGGGTCGTTTGTGTCAGTTGGTTCAGTAGTGTAAAAGGAAAGTATTTATTTACATTAAATAGTGAGTGCGTTTTTCTTGTTTTTGTGGGTCTCTCACTTGTGTGTCTTGCACAGCACTCGCTGTGTCTGTCATTTGGTGCATCAGTTGTTGGGACAGAGCCAGAGTTCAGAATAATGTACTTTTTGATGGACTGTCAGATGTGTAAAAGTAAACATGTAAAATTCTGTGTGTAAAGACAACAGTGTATCGACTGTAATCCTGAATCTCCATTAATCTGCAGTGTTGATCAACAGATGTTACAATGTTCACACCAGATCAAATGGGGGTGACGCTACACTTTAATGGAAAGTAGTCAGGCGGCGAATTGTGTGACGCTATTTGCTGAAGGGTTAATGCTGCGTGTAGTTGTGTGTTGTGTTTCCGAGCGGCAGCTGCAACAGAACCAGAAACAATCTGCTTCTGAAAGTGAGCGACTATTCATAGCGACGCTGCGGAACCCGATACACCGAACACTGCAGGCCTCTATTCAGGGCTCTGACATTTCCATACCACACACACACACACACACACACACACACAAACACACTCATCAGGAACACACTTTATTCTCAAACCTTTAGTCTCTAAACATGGCCTGGAATTAATGAGCCATTAAGAGTACTGTGCAAAAATCTTGATCCTCCTTCATTTGTTCATATTTTGCTCTGAATCACCTTATTGATGCAGAAATACTGTTTTACATGTCAAGCTCTCCTAACGTTGGCATATTAAGCAGATAAATAAAAAAAATGAGAACAAACATTTTTAATGTGACAGAAGATACAAGGAGTATAGATATAGGAGATTCAACCAATTAGCATTCAGCACCACCAGTATACTGATCACTGCCTAATCATCTGGAGTCATGTGCACCTGTTTCTTCACTGGTTCAGACCAAGTAAGATGTGCTTTGTTCTGAAAATGAGAGTTTTAAAAGTCTTTCAGGAAACCTGTAGAACTGTTTCTCAAGTCCACTTTTTTTCTATTTAGAAGCTAAATAGAAAGAATGAGGACTTAAGGCATTTGCACAGTGCTGTAGGTTATAAAAGACAATATTTTTCTTTTAGGAACTAAAACATTTCATTAGAGATGGATATTCTGAGACAAGAGTTCAATTTCAGAGCCAGAAATAGTTTATAACAATGTAATCCTTAAGTATATTAAATGAATATTTTTTACTGGAAAAAGTTTATTTAGATAAATTTAGATACATTTCTTAATATTGTGTAGTGTAGTAACAGCACCTACTTTTCTGGAATGGTCCTTGTAACATTGCTGTTGAGGATTTGATTGCACAAGAGCATTAGTGAGGTCAAGTCCAGACGTTGGAACATTTCTGTGAGAATTTGATCGCACAAGGTCATTGGTGCGATCCTGTGCTAATGTAGTGAAGATTTGTTTGCAGGTACTAAGGCTCATTTCTGGATCCATCACTCAAGAGACCCCACAGTCAACACTGGGGGGTATATACCCCTCTAGCCCTCAGGGTTATATTCAGCCTGTTTTATTGGTAAGTATGTTTCTGTGTGTGAACACCTGTGTCAGAAGTGGAGTTTTGAAAGCAGAAGAACTGAATAGCGTCTAGACACGTTCAGATTGTGTAGCTCTGCTATGGTTGAAGAAAGAGGTTCGGAAAGAGAAAGGCCTTGTTGTAGAGACACTGTAAAGCTGAGGGTTGTACTGTGGATTGAGCTTTTATCTCTTGGAAAGTCCCAGGGCTGAACTGGTCTTACAGAGCTAATCCTGCTCTTCTCTCCCTGTAGATTATTCACCTCATAACAAGCTCATCCCACAACACTGAACCTGGACTTCTCCTTCTGACATTGTTTTTGTCCACCACTTTGGGGAAAAAAGTGTCACTGTTGAGTAGGTGACCCTCAATTCATATGGGAATGTGTATGTTGGTGCACACTTAAAAAAGAGCTGCTTAATAGGGACACTATCAGTATTGTGATTTTACTGCTACATATTGTGACTGTGATTACTTTCAGTACTTTAAATTCCATGTCATAACTTTTCTGCAATGAAAAAGACTTAAAGTCTGAATATTATTTAAAAAGTACATAAACTACCCCCATCCATACAGTCAATTTTTGAAAACTAAGCCTATATTTTTCAAATCATAGTTTTTGGTGTCACAAAGCCAACACAGTTACATGCATCTCTGATTCAGCATGCTGAAGGAATATTTCAGCCCTATGTTTTTAAATGAGCTGCAATACAGGGCAGCCAATCAGAGAAGATCAGTTACTTATATCAACCATAAAGGCTCAGTAGCATAAACAGCCTGTTTAATTCTGTTGTTCATGTAAGAATGAACAATGGTGAATTCTGAAATATATTTGGAGCTCTGATTGGTCGACGTGTCTCAAACGCTGTGATTGGTTTGAAGCTGATTTGTGTATTGCCACCTTCTGTGATATAAATATTGCTCCACTCTAATGTTTAACAGATATATGTTTTAATATATCTGTTGAACAGATATATTGCTCAGCCCTATAAGAGATTTAACTCAGAATAATAAACTGGTGAGTTTTAATGGTTTAAGTTGATCTTTCCGAGGCCAGTGAATGTGTTTGAAACGGAAATGGTCCAGACTCCGTGTAGTGTAAGTGCCGTTACGGCTCTGCTCCAGCATTAGCGTTAGCCAGCAGACAGAATGCAGGCGAAGGCCTCGTGTCTGCTGTCACATGGTTTTGGAGAGAAGAGCTAAAGATCAAACAAACCCTTTGGCTTCTGCACAGTGAATTCATTCAGAGTCCCGTGGACCTGGCGTCTCCGGCGGGTGAGATTTGAAAAAATATCTCAGTAATGATAACGGGACGGTGGCGGGGGCGGGGGGGTAATCTCTGGCCAGCCTCCAGTCAGGATTCGGAATCTCATGACCAGTTTGATGCAGCTCTCACTCAAAGTCTTGGCTCTCGGAGCTCTTGAATGTGGGTGTCGGGCCTGGCCAGATATTAATGAATGAGAGAACTGTATCCATCTCAGTGTTTTCCACATACTAATAGATGTTATGGTGGTTTATTTTACTTCCACATGTTGTGATTGTGATGTCTGCCAAGGTGTTAAAGGGCACCTATCACTTTTCTGGAATTAAAAAGTCTTAAAGTCTGTAAATATTGTTTAATTTACTCCCCATTCATACAGTCCATATATGGAAAATAAGCTACAAAAACAGCCTGTTTTCAAATCTTGTGATGTAACAGAACCAACATGTTAAAATATTAACACATTAAATATATCTCCTTAATTTGGCTGCAGATATTTAGCCCCTTCATTGGTGCATTGATTTAGTAACACTTTTAATACTTAAAGATCCAAATAATTTTACTTTTTTATTTTACATGATCATATACTTTACAAACCAGAAAATTGGCCCTCAGATTTAAAAATAATAGTTATACTATAATAATAGATATAACTATATACATAAAATACAATTTAATCAATGTGAAAGTCTATCTTTGAATTTTATCAAAAATAAACTTCCCTTGCATTTATGTCAGAAGCATAGATTCCCCACATGCAGTTTTTGGACTAACAATTCTGTCTCATCTGCTGGGCCTCATTTTGAACATGTGGGTCCAGCTTGTCCCTGCAGCTCAATGGGAGAAAGAGCTGAAGATTGAGGAGGACTTTTCTTTGGACAGGATATAATTTTGGCACTATTTTTCAAAATGCTTGGTATCATTATTCTGATCCAGAATGAAATTTTGTCCAGTGATATGTGAACCAGAAGAAATTCTTAGATATTGAACTGAGTGATACTTTCCTTTTTTCATGATCAACACAAAGTAAATGTCAGTCACTAAATACAGACCTGATATGTCAATAGTTTGAGCCTTTGCTACATACTACATACTACCAAATATTGAAAACCAGTTAGTTAACATTTGTCCTGAATATAAATTTTTTTTTAATATAAACATTTTATTATTTGTTTTAATCCTGGCCTGTAGTGTATGGTCATATCTCCATTTTATTTGGTCCTGAGGGGTAGAGTCTACTTGGAGTGTGCTTAGTAATTAGGTGTTTCTGAGGAAGAAGAATGTCTTTTTTTTCCTTCTCTCTAGAGGTTAATAATTCATTCCGTTCCAGACCATGACCTTTCTCTCGCAAGGCCTGGGGGCCGAGACAGTGCTTTCGACCCCGCGGAGCCACAGACTTTGGCCTGTTCGTGCATCACACTGTTGCCTTGTTGAGTGTTTATCAGTATGGTGCCCAGACACACGGGGCTGGGGGGACGGACAAGGCTGATATGGGCCATGAATGCTATCAAGAGGCCTGGACTTCAAACGTGGCTTTCTGTCGTGGAGGAGGGGAGGTCATTTGGGAGTCTCAGCTTGGATGTAGTCCAGAGGCCGCCCCGTCCGTGTTGCATGGCAGGCTTAGCCACCGTGACCTTCACTTGATTGAAGCCGGGACGCGGGACAGGCCGCAGGCTCCAGGCCGAAGGACCATGGCCCAGCCTGTTCTCCGAAGCCTTGGCAAAGGATACGCTCTGCAAGTTCCTCTGATCTCATGGTTGCAAGACTTTTATTGAGGGGCAAGCCATTTGGGAAGAGCAGTCAGACCCCAAACCCTTGCCAGTGAAAAGAGCTTCCCTTACATATTGTGTCTAAAAGTCCTTATTCCCAAGTTATCCCAGTTTACCTTTGGCTTTCTTTTAGAGCTACACAATATGGATAAAATATCAGTATTGCGATCTTCTGTACCTTACACAATATTAAATATGTTTATCCATATTTTTTGCAGCACCTTACACAACATTATATATGAATTCTCCGGCTACAAAAAGCATAACAAATTTAAATACATCTCAATCTGGCTGCCGCAGGTAAACCCCGCTCATTCGTGGACCAACACCTTTAAAGGTTATTACAAATTTTGGTCGGATTAAATAAAGAACTTGATTTATGAGAACACCCAGTAACTCACCTGGAGCTGTGATTGGTCACCCTGTGTTACAAATTAGAGCCTTTTGAGATCAGAGACCGGTATCACGATAACGAATAACAGACCAATTTATTTGCGCAGATCTTCTTTCTTTTCTTACTTTTGGAAACCTCTGCCGTTGCCAGTTTAAGATTTATACTGTTCTGTCATGTGTTGGTCGGGGGAGGGGGAGAATGACCTCTAAAAAATCCCCCTCTGATCTTGCTACACAGTTGTGGTCATTGTGCTCAGCTAATAATCAAATCCCTCTCTTTCTTTAGTCGCCTCCCTCTGTTCCCGTAAATGCTTTATAGAGTTAGGAAATGGCTGCTCAAAACAGGAAATAACTTCCGGGTCAATGAATTTGAGGTGAAGGGCCACTCTTGGGTCAGTCTGTCCATAAATTGTTTGACCTTTTGCTTCTTTGTTCTTCTAATGGAGTTCCAAAGTCTTTTGAGGGTTTTTTCCCTGATCTGTACTTGGGGACAGTCATCCTCCTACATACATTACAGATCAGAATCTTGGATCCACTAGGATTTAATATTAAATATACTTATTGTAATTGACAGGTTTTCTACACATTTAGCCGAAGGCTAAAACTGTGGGTTTTGAAGAGACATGTCAGGTCTGTCTTTAGTGACTTTGTGCTGTATCGAAGTTCTTTAGAATCACACAATTCCTTCTGGCTTTATGGATCATTGGACAAAATTTCCTTCTTCATCAGTGTAATGATCCCAAGTGTTCATCAAAATTGGGCTATAATTAGACCCAGTCCAAAAAAAAAGCAAAATGTTTAGAGAATGATGTCTTATACTCCTCAGTCTCCAGATCATTCTCCCATTGGGCTGCAGGGGTGAGCTGGACACAATTGAGTGTCCAGAACTGTTTGCTGCTTGGAAAGTTGCTGAAGAGTTTTGACACAAGTTATTTAAAAAATTGCTTGAAAGAATGATGTTGTGAATTTGTGCTTCTGTGATAAAGACAAGGGGGTTATTTTAATAAAACTCTTACTTAAAATTTCACGCTGCTCAAACTGGACAATCGTTTTCAATACTTCTAATATTTCTTGTAATATAACAAATAAATGTCAGTGTATCGTTTGTTCAAAAAGCCATGGGTGGGCCAGAATTCTGGTGTGTAGTGGATCTGGAATTTCTATCATGTGTTTTTCGAGAGCAAGTCCAGGTTACGTTGGGACATCTCGTAAACGCTTGAGGAAGCTCTCCTAGAAGTCCTTAAAAGCTCTCATGATGGCCTCATCTCTGAGGCGCACATCTACCCTGCTTGCAATTTTGTCGTGCTGAGGGACTGAGGGACAGGAGGCGGGGTGCCCTTTTATCTGAAAAAGGCGTGTAGGTGCCTGATTTAGCACCCAACCCTTCCTCCCCACAGGCAGGGGTCCACACTTCATGTGCCTGGTGGGACAGCTGGCTGGACAGACAAGCTCAGAGCGGGTCGCTTTGACCACATTGTCTGTGTTTCAACTCTCTCGAGGGAACACGACTGAAAAAACCCCACCCACCCCTATTTTTTACTCTGCGCTGACCTGTCAGCCGCTCTTGGGCAATCAATGGGGGGCGTCTCTTCTGGGATCCCCTCTTGCGCCGGACCTCTGTTTGAACACCGGCTGCCTGAAGGACCCCGGGGCCGCCCCCTTTTGTCTCCCTGCAAATAAGATCAGAGTTTTATTCCCCTTCGCTCTTGTGTCCAGAGACAGACCGAACTCCCCTCGTGGGAGTAATGGGCTTTGGCAGGCCTATCGATCACGGAGCCTAACCTGCACCTTTGAGAGCTGCTGCTCTTACACACACCACCCCCCCAAAAAAAAAAAAAAAAACAAACGGCAGATTGGAGGCAGTCTTTGTGGTGACCTTAACGGGCCCCTGGAATATGTGGAAGGATCAGCGGCCCTGATCTTTGGAGAGTCACTCGCTGCAGGACAACATATCCTCAAGAGACTGCCTTGTTTCTGCAGCTGCTCCAAACACTCGCCAATAATAAATTCACTTAATGTCCAGAATTTATCGTCTCTTTGTTACCACCTCAGATTAATCTATTAAAACCTTTGCTACTGTTTCATTACCGCGACCAGTCAATGTGGTGATGTTTCTTTGTTTCCACTAAAAATTGTATTATGATTATATTCCAAATAAAACTGGGAGTAATGATACAGTTGTCTTTGTTAATTATGTGGAACTATGACATGGCAGGGCTAGAGGGACCACTTTTGCTGACTAACTGTCCTATACAGACACCAGTATTTTGTGGCCTTTATTAATAAATAAATTTAAATAAATAAAAACAATTCTGATCATTATGATGGAAGCATGATGGTGAAATATAAGAAGATAATTTCAACTGACAGTTGATTGTGAAATAACTTGACTGATCTGGAAGGCATATTCTTCTCTTTCTGGTATGTTCATGTAGTTTTCATCATTTTGGGCCATTCTTCATAGCATTCAAAAATGCAATACTATTTTTTTTAGTTTCATTATTGTAATACTCACTGTGATATGACATCAATAGTATATAATTTTATTTTTATGTGTACAAATCAGACTGGTTTAACAGCCAAGACGCACCAACAGATGTTTTGGTCTGAACCTATAGAGGCCTGTAACCGGGCTAATTGAGTAATTCTGTCAAGTATCAGACTTGCTGTGCTGTTGTGGGTGATGCTGTTGTAGCTTCACCATATGGCTTAAAACTCAGATTTTTAGGCAAGCAACCGCTGGGGACCATACTTGCTTTGGAGGTTTGTTTTTTTTCCCTCAGCTTCTGCATGGAAAGTGAAGAGCAGGCAACCAGAGCGGTGTGCTGTTGTTCAGTGAGGAAATGTCAAATATGTTTTGTGTGTGTTGTATAAATTGGATAAAGATCAGACAGCTTTTTAGGAGCCATTCATACAGAAATGCAGGTTACTCTATAAAGGGTTACACTAGAAAGTCAAGTCAAGTCTATTTATGTAGCCCATTATCACACACGAAGGTCATTCAGTGTGCTTTACAATAAAAAGCATAAGAATGTAGGAGGTTAAAAAGAAAGAAAAGAGTAAAAAAAAAACCCATGAAATGTGATAATAAGTGCTATAAATGTCCAGATATTTTAAAGAATGTGGAGGAGAATAGTGCAGTTTTTGCAGCTTTTTAAAGGTATAATTGGGGCAGATCTGAATTTGATGGGCAGTGGGTTGGACAGCAGAGTGGATAAACACCATCTTAAGTTTTAACTCTTTTCACTAGTAGATGAGCAGCCCCTCTCCAGATCTAAGAGACTGACCAGGATTATATACATCAAACAAATAAAGGGTTCACAGAGGGCTGGTCTACTATCCTGGGGGCACCTACACAAGCTTTCAGATATTGGGGCAGCTAGAGGCCTAGTGGGTTGGATACCTGTCTCTGGACCAAGAGGTCATGGGTTTGAATCTCACTTTCAACAGACCACCACTGGGTCCCTGAATAAGACCCATAACCCCAGTTGCACCAGGGAGCCTGTCCATTGTAGTTAGATAATGGAAGTTGCTTTGGATAAAAGCTTCTGATCCATGCTGTGAATATAAAAGTAATGTTGTGTTTCTCAACCACAGAGCCACGGACCATTGATGGGCCAAGAAGGTTTTTGATTGGGCCATGAATCTAAAATCGAGACAAGCCATTGGACCACAATTGGTTATTTAATATCTAATGTGGCTGAATGGGCCTACCGTGATAGATATGTGGGCCTTAATGATAAAAAGTTTGAGATCCTTAGAAAATTTGGTGTTTAAGGAGGCCCCTTCGATCAGAAAGACATGGGTTTAAATCCCAAGGCTGCTAGTGGCCTCTCTGGGGAACATTTTAAGGAAGATATAATCCACACACACTGCTCCTCAGATGCTGTGTTCCTGGCTGCCTGCTTCTTCGTTTGGTGAATTGATTAATTGCAGAGGAAGAGTTTTGTTTTATTCGCACTGTGTTCTGTTTTGTGTTCACAAAGGAAAAAATTGTCACTTTACACTTACTTTACACATTCAGAATGGGACTAGAGTACAATCTTGTACAAACACTTTGCTTCACCTCTACAAGTCTGGAGGCATCAAAGCAGACCTGAAATGCCCAGAGCAAAAATTTCCCACTTGTGGGCCAAAGAATGTTTATCTCATCTTATCTAGTTTGTCCTATATGTCAGGTTTCACCTTGAAACGACCAGTACAATAAAAAGCTCTATGGGAGTCCCAGGCTAAAAGCCTCTGAGGAGTCCAGGGTAATGCTCCTGGAAGCCTAGGCTTGCTGCTGGAAAGGGCTTCGGGGATTTATAGCGCCTCATGGTTTGAGATCCAACTTCTGCTTTAACAATCTTATGGCTTCAGACCAAATACCATTAACGCTACCTGTTAGCGCGGATGTCTGTAGAGCAGGATGCATGCAATCTGGCTGGCTTTGAGGGCTAAATTACCTCGGCTGTAAAAGCATGTTCTGCTGATTGGCAGGGGCACTGCGGAGGTTATCTTACGGGGATTAATAGGAGCCGATTTGAGATGTAAAGTTGAGCTTCAGCCCTAAACCTCATTATCTGGTGTATTTTGCAGCTTATTCTCAATACTGTGTGTCAACAGTGATCTGAACGCTGGCAATTGTAAGCAGAAAACTGTATTGATTCTAGTCTGATCGTGTTACCCAGTGTAAACAGACATATTTGATAAACTCAGGGTTTTGGAGGGAAAATGTTTTAATATTTGGTCAAATTTGGTACCTGTGGCAGGTCAGCAGATCAGCAACTTATTTAATTGTATTGTTTACATTTATGTATTTGGAGACATCTCTTAACCTGGCTTCTGACTAAAAGCTTGGTTTGCAAATGAAATAATATTTTTATTACTACTGCTAATAGTTTTAATTTGTATAGCATCTTTCTCCATTTTACGAAATAGTTCAGACACCACCCATTCAAGAGAGTGTAGATTTGGCAGCATTAACCAATCTACTGCCAGATGAACAGAATAGGTAGGAGTGTATGAATGAATGAAGTAGTGGGATGCATAAAACGGTTGACTTAAATCTTGATCTTACATTTCTATTTCACCTCCTATAAAAGCTTTTCCAGAGTATTTTTGAGCATCTGGTGAGTATTATAATGGCTTTATATTATATTAAAAATTGTTTTTGTCTTGTGTGTGCAGTTGTAACATGCAATTTCGGACATGGTTTTCTGATTATAAAGATGTAATTGTTTAGGGGAATGGTATGGCCTCAATTTATGGCATCCAAAATTGTTTAAATTAGAAATGGAGGGTTATATTAGAAGCATATTGGTACCAGTCAGAGCTGCTCAATAGATTATCTGTTAATCGTTATCGCGATATCGACCTCTGGATAAACTGATATCAAAAAAAGCCTGCAATATGCAAATGAGGCTCTAACCAATCACAATGTTTCTGATAGGGTGACCAATTACAGCTCCAGATGAGTTACTGGCTGTTCTAATGAGTCATGGTCTTCATGTAATGCAACAAATTATTTTTCTTCTTTAACCGGGAAGAAGTTGCTAACATTATATTGCAGATGTTTAAACATAATTAAATATAATTTTATATTTAAAAACATTAAAACAGTACATTTGCATCAGTCTGCAATTCTCAGCCAAGATACCCAGTCTAGATAGTAGGGCTGTAATGATACAACAAACCCATGATTCGGTTCTTATTACAACTTTTGTCCCACAATGTAGTTCATGTCGCGATTCGTTGGGGGTGGTGGGGTGTGGAGGGGAATTTAGTGCTGGGTGCAGTACTATTCGAGATGCCATTTTGTTTCAAGTCCAAATCTATACAAAAGACCCCAAGAATTCGCCACATTCTGGCCACAGAACCCATTCTTCAGCTACCAGTTGACCATTGTCCAAATCTAAAAACTTGTTCCATCCAGCCAGCTTATGAAATGTCATAATTTCCTTTTACTTACATTAGAAGAATCATAACCTCTACTGTTGGTTACTGCCTGAAATTTATGTGAAAATACACCAATCGCAGTGCTACACAGGCCGGCCCCTAGCGGCGAAAGACAGGAATGATAACTCTGGGAGTTGGAAGGGATGTGTCGCGCCACACTCACACCACACAGGTTCTTGGATCTGAGTGTCGTAATTTCAGTTAAAATCCCATATAATTACAGCCCTACTATATAGTCTTTCTTTTGTCTTAAAGGACTTATCCTGGAAATAAATATTTATATATATGCATGTGTAGAAACAGGTAGTAAATGTTTGCAGGATCATTTAAAAAAGAATCAGAAAATGTTAAGTGTGTGTAGTGTGTTCACGGGTCTGTGGGCGGAGTCAGTGCGCCACCTGGTCACATTTCTGCCCCTTTAAAACTGTGGGGTTTTCCCAAAACCATCTCCCTGCTTGGGCTCTGATTCAGGGCGAGACATGTTGTGGCATGAAGAGTGGCAACTTTAACCTACATCACCCTGTGTGTGTGTGTGAGTACGTGTGTGTGTACATATACATTATTGTGCGAAAGTCTTGATGTTTCCCTCATGTCTTCCTAGATAGTGTGATGAGCGTCAGATGACATTTTTGTGCCAACTAGTTGATTCAGAGATAATGGGGTGGCTCGAGACTTGCACAGTAGTTTAGCAAAGATGCCTGTTTGTTTCTGTTCCAGCTTATATTTAATTATGATTAATTGTTCCTCATTTCCTGATTTCATTATATGTACGGTTCCTGTGGCAGAGTATGGCCCTCGTTCTTTCGGCCCTGAAACTCGCTGACTCGCTGAGACTCACTGACTGAAGTGTTTTGAGGGGTGTTCTTTTTTTCGAGCACTCTGTTTGCTTCATTCGTCTCTGACTGTGTCGATGTTTTGGCGTTTTTCACCTCCGTCCAATCAATCAGTCATTCCCTCACAAAGAGTTTCTGTGGCTCAGGTTCTCTCCAAGGTGCAGCAGCCTTTTAAAGAAAGGATAAAAAAGGGAGAAAGTTCCACTACTTTTCTCTCTCTTTTTTTTAAAAGCACGTTTAACTGCGGCCATTCCTCTTTTGTTGGGCCCCCCCAGCACCCCTGCTGGGCATTGTGGGAGAAGTCTTCCTCAGTGGGGGATTGTGGGAAAGGCCGTGGGCTCACTCATCAAGCCTGACAAAATCAATGGAGGGCTTCACAAATGGGGACCCCAGGAATCTGCCTGGCAGGAGAACGGAGAGGAGTGTGTTTTTGGGCCAGGAGCACCAGAACACGGGGAGGGGGCGGGGGTGGAGGAGAATTAATCCCGAAGTTTACACTTGTGTGATCAGAGTGAAGTTCAAAGTGTTCAGTATGGTTCTTCTCCTATGTAAAACCTCTCATACCTTGGAGCAAACATCATAAACATCATGACACATCTCTTTTATTTCTCACACACACAAACATTCACACACACACACACACACACACACACACCTACACACAAACACTGAACAGGTTCGGTTTTGTCAAATACACTCAATAACCTGGCAATTAGAGCTTCAGAATATGGACGTAATATCAGTATTGCAATGTTGCTGCTGCATATTGTGATTCTGATGCTTTGCCTTAAAAAAATCAGTTTTTGTGATTTCACAACTCCTACACATGTAAATATATCTCTTTATTCTGGCTAGAGCAGTATAGCCCTCAATCATGCACCAATTCATCAGCACCTTTAATGGTTAAAAATGAGAAACAGGAGCAAGTGATTCCAGATGATCAGGCGGTAATCAGTATACTGGTGGTGCTGAATGTTGAGGGGTTGGAACACAATTACCAAGGCTCTTTTTATGTTTAGACACTTTGCAGCCTGTCACATTGTAACATGTTCCCATGTCATTTTATCTACTCAGTGTGCCAAAGATAAGACAGTTTAACAGACAGAAAACAGTATTTTTACGCAATTAATGTGATTCAAAGCAAAATATAAAATAATGAGGGGGGGCAGGCCTTTTGTTCAGGTACTGTATGTATAAGCGAAGCATCTGAACAGACATGTAGGGGGTTAAAGGCTCCCTGTTAGATGGATTTCAACTTTAAACTCCACCCTGTAATCCTTTCTGGAACAAGCAAATTGGCCCTTTGAGGCAGAAAGAGGAGAAGCCATTGAGGAGAAAGGAGGGGGGAGCAGCTATTTGAGCTGGAGTGCAGTAATAACAAGCTAATTAATCACATCCAAATTCGCATGGAATACCGGCATACAGTACAATAGTGCTTTTGGCATACACCAGGACCCTTCTGTTACATGGGTTCCATGTCAGTTTGCTCCCTGTAGCAAGATATTCAGGTCCCGTTGGAAAGATTCTTCGAAGGTGAAAGTTTCAAATGTTTAAAGTTTAAAAGAGCTAGTTGAGCAGTTAAATGTAAATGATAGGTTGCCTTTAAAAGAACAGCCTGGCAGTTTAGGGACACAGTATGGAATCCTGTCCTTAGTGGGAATTAACAGAGATACAGTGTACAATGTGTGTGTGCGCCAACTTCTCGTCTGATGGAATTCTCAAGTCGGATATTTTCCACAAAGCAAATCAGGAGAGCTGGAAGTTTAGGATGTTTACAGCACATGACCTGACTTGCCGTTCTCTACACACACACACACACACACACACACA
>JBBKCR010000122.1:5619-19741 GCA_037577295.1 Ladigesia roloffi
GAGGAGAAAAAGTCATTTAAAATGAACGTCTTGTTTCCTAGAGATCTTGCATTCACCAGGGCGGATTTAACAAGACTCGGGAGGTTTTCTGCCGGGGGGGCCCGTCTCAGCGGCCGTAGACTGTGGTAGTTGACGTTTCTTCTACAGATACGCGGTGAATGTCTCCTGGAAAACTGTGCCACTGCGTCCAGGCCAACAACCGGTACCAACCAGGTGGCTGGAGAGTCCACCAGGCGCCATGACAGGACATGTTTACCAGCCAGACCGGGGAGGACACGGGGAAAACGCCATATCCCAGAAAGACAGGCCAGGTGAGCTTTTAGCCTCACGAGCTGACCCCCGCGTTTCCCACGACGTCTGCGGCGTCCTCGGCGTCCTCTTCGAGGCAGCAGTGCCAGATTTCGCAGGAGGTGGGGAGGTATGTCCGACAGCAGTGGCGGGAGAAACGTGTTTTGGTGTCCTACATTGTATGCAGGTAGTGCAAACACAGCACTCTGTATATTTAGCAGAGTTTGGCGGCAATAAACCAGAAGCGTGTCAGTACTGTGCGTAAAAAGTGGAAAAAATAAAAGAAACAATAAAATTTTGCACGGATGTTTCAGAGACCGACGGCAGGCCACGCACACTGGCGCCATCTTGGATCACACAAAGAGACAAATACAAACATTGTGACCTCACACTTGAGCTGGAAGTTTTGATCTAAGACAAGAGAGAGGCTTCATTTTCACTGGGATTGGGAATTACGGTAAAATATAATACACACAATTGCCTGCATTTGTTTAAAATATTAATAAAAATATTAATATGTTCACCATGTGTGCCTATAAAAGGGCAGAGACCCTTGGATTCTGTAGCTAGCCGTAGGATAGCTATTGCACTACCTAGCTCCCCTACCAAGCTTGAGAGGATAATTTAGAATTTTAATGTATAAATACTAAAATATGATTTGAAAAAGTAAATGAATGAATACAACACTTAGCTGGAACACATTGTTGGTTACCTAGTAGTGACTGTATCATATTGGGTTGATTTACTCCATAAATGAACAAAATCCAAAGGAAACAAGAGTCATTGTAAACAGAACATGGCTACACATGATGTTCATAGGTCTCATGAAGGTTTGGTCACACACTGGTTGGCTTTCATTATGAAATAATCAAATAAATTTGTCTAGCAATCTCATCAGCTACTGAAACAAGGAAGAAAGAAAAGAAGAACGGGATCTTCAGGGAATGCCCTACAGTTTTATTTTCCATCTTTTTTAACATGTTTCAGTAAATTGGCAGAAAATACCTTCACCCAATAAATATGTTTAAAATGTTATTAATTCTTTTGTAAAACGTTCCATATACATTTCAGATTCAAAACATCTGTACTAGCACAACTAGTCTTAATCACTTTGTGACAAATTTTATTTTGAATATCATCCCTGCAAACTGAAGAATATAATTTAAGGGCTGAAGACTGATTATATTGATTTGTCACACATATGTGCTTTGCTTGTGTTTCACTTTAGGAATCGCTTAGAAGGAAACTTTCAACATGTTTATGATGTCAGTGTCCACATTTAACACCATTTAAATGTCTACCATTTTTCACACACACACACACACTATTAGAGCACACACACTTCTACTGAGGACCTCGACAGAACCCCAAACCCAGCGTGGAGAGGCTCAGTGAATTTGGTGTGGAGCGTATATAGATGAGCGGCTGTGTGTTCGTTTGGAGAGACGATGTAGAAGGACAGAATGCCGGCCGTCCAGTCCAGACACACTCCTACTCTGTGAAAGCGAGACATGGCGAAGGAGTTGGAGATCTTAGTCTTAATCTTATTGTGCCTAAGAGAGAACCTGTCATTAATACACTCCAGGCTCCAGGATTGATTATTGTACCCAAATGCACACTCCTCGCTGCCTCCAGTCCTTCTTATTCCCTTGTAGCTGACACATACAGAAGCTCCACCTCTCATCTCAATCTCCCAGTAACAGCGTTCACTCAGACTCTCCACACTCATCACCTGCAGATACCCGTCAAATCTGCGTCGATGATCCGGATATGGCTGTTGCTCTCTCAAACAGTCCACCCTTCTGTTCTCTTCAGACAGATAGAGACTAGTGTGTGCTGTCTTTGGGTCCAGAGTTATATTACAGGCATCTGCACACACACAGACACACACACACACACACACACACACACACACACAGATTAGAGATTAGAAAAGATAATACATATTGTTTGTGTGTGTGTGTGTGTGTGTATATGAGTCTTACATTTGGTCAATCCAGGTTTCATCCTGATTTCCCCAGCAAAGTCCATTCTAAAGAAAAAATACACAAAAATACACTCACCCACAGTTGAGAATGACACACACACAGGTCTGTGGATGTACACACACAAAACTATATATATATATATATATATATATTAGGGGTGGAGACTAATACAAATATGTATTCAGACAAATACTTTAAAAAATATTTGTATTCGGGAAACCACGCCCCCCAGTACACGTCACAGGCTCGCGTTCGGGAATCGATACTCCTTTCCAGTGCCGGCGCCAAGAGGGGCATTATAAGCCCCCCCCCCAACACGTCGCTCATTTTTAGGGGCGGACTGGAACTTGTTCGTCCTGGAAAAATCTCGAACGGCCGTACAACGCTGAAGGTATCTCCATTTGCTCAGCTCGCATTCGAAATATTCATTCCACTTTAAAAGCTGCTCTCCAGGTGGTAATATCGCCATTTCTTTACCTCTGTAAATCCCCCCTACAGGCGAAATGCCGCTATTGCAGCCTGGAGAGAAGGTGGAATGAAAAAAAACGACAGCAAGCAGCAAAAACCATAAACCCCCCACCCCGTTCCACATCCGATGGTGCCGGCTCATGCACTACGAAACCAAACCACTTAATTTTACCCCTTAATATAAACTAATTATTTCCTTAATTTCCATGAAAGTAAGGGAAAATAAGTGGAAAAGTGCACAGATTAAGTCAGATTACAGGGTAAATCTACTGAATTTTTCCCTTATTTTTAAAATTTGGAACGGTTTACAAATTAATAGGCACTTAATTCAAATTCCGGTGTTTGGCATATTTTCAGGGGTAAATTTAGGTAGAGTTAAGCACATTTTAAGTACATTGTGTTTCATAGTGATGATCACTGCCTACCCAGTTGGTCCACTCTGGCGCCGGCGCGTTTCATTATAAATTTTACTCGAATACAAATACAAATACAAATACTTTTCCCCATTCAACAAATACAAATACAGATACAAATAAAGGCCGCTCTGCACACCCCTAATACATATATATATATATATATATATATATATATATAAAATTTAGATATCATATAAATTCTATGTGTGTGTGTGTATGTGTGTGTCTAACTGTAGTTTCTCATGGCTGCACTGTGGATCCTTCAGTAGGTCAGAGAGTAGCTTCACTCCAGTTTCTCCTGGGTTATTATAGTTCAGATCCAGATCTTTCAGGTGAGAGGATTTGGACTTTACAGCTGAAGCCAGAGAGGAACAGCCTTCATCTGTAACCATACACCCAGACAATCTGCAGAAAGAGAATAGAGCATGGTCATAGATAGGAATTATACAGATACAGAACTAAAACCAACTACAATGTAAAGTGTAAGAAAGTAATCATCCTGTCATAGGTGAAAACACAGTGTGTACTGCATGGAATTCTTTCCCTGGATTTTACTCATTTAACCATTCACCAAGTGAAGCAGCAAACAGCCAGGAACACAGTGGCTGGGGGCGGTATCTCACTCAAGGGTGCCTCAGAGGTGGCACTGGTTTTGGAAGTAATGCAGTACAACAAATGTTATGAAATACATGGCAGCACTTCACTCTCAGACAGAGCAGAATAACAAGAGCTGATACAAATATGGGCTATTATATTGTCAGCCAACGATAGCAGTCCACAATTCAAGAGGATGTTGATGTTTGACCACCTAGACCAAATTCCTCTCAGTTCACAGGCGGTGTGGTAATTGATCTCCCCAAATAAAGGTTTCGCTTGTAACTAATATTTCAACAGTTTCTCTTAATGACCTTTATACATCTTGTACTCTGTCTTGTGTCTACCTGCTGTAGCAAAAGTGCCACAACTTGACAAAGAGCTGAGGTTTGCCTGAAGAGGTTAATGAGGACTTGCAAATTTATGATGAAAATAAGGAAAGTCAGATGGGTATTATATGGACAGTCTAAACCAAAGCTGAGATGAGAAACAATTATACTGGGATTCTGGGCAATGCTGAAACACTGCCTTACAAATATGTCTGTTGGTCTAAACTGGCCCTCATATGATCTGCAAGCCAGGACTGAAACTAAAATGACTGGCCCTTCTTCATCCCTGGGGTTGCCCAGATGTTTGTTAGAAAATGGCTATTAGGAAATCATCATGGAAATTTGTGTCTGTGCCTCCCTGTCAATCTGGGACAGTGAAAACATGACAATTCCAGAGTTTTGGAAATTTGAAAATCAAAAGTTCAATGACAGCAATCAATGTTTGTCTTGTTACAAACATTTTTGATTTACATATTTTACCCATTTGAAAATTACTGAAAAAATAAATTGTTCAAGCAAAATAAATGTCCCATGTTTGGGTACCTTACTGTTCCACAAATATGCTGCTTATCTTAATGAAATAGAATTAGATAGAATTTCATTTATTATAAAAAAGAGTTTAACCTGAGTATTTCCAGTTTACAGTGCAGACTCTTTAGCCCACTAGTGAGTAGCTCAACTCCTGAATCCTGCAGGTCATTATTAGAGAGGTCCAGCTCTTTGAGGGAAGAGTTTGGTGATTGTAGAGCTGATGCTAGTTCTTCACAGGAGCTTGAGGATAGATTACAGCAAGACAGCCTGAAAGAAGCAACACAAAATCTTAAAACATAATGTTAATTACAGATTTTAAAAAATGATGTACTGGCTGCCTGTGGCAGGTTTCATTAGAGCTGAAACCTTCAATTTCACCAGTAACGCCAAAAACAGTCCCACCCACTTTCTTACCTATCAGGAATAAACAAACCAGCAACTCCCATCCTCTTCATTTTATTTGGTTACTTTTGTTTATTTGTGGCTGGTTTGAATGCTATTAAATTAAATCAATATTTAATAAAACAAAGTTAATAATAAGAACAAGAACCATAACTAGTTCACCCATAATTCAGGAACAACTCACTCGTAGGTGCTCTCCCACAATTTGTATCATTAATCTGATACAACAGAATGAACAGGGAATTATCAGGCTCCTCATAAACTGGCTCTGCATTTGCTACTGAAATATCCAGTCTAAAAGTCTAGAGGATGAAACTTTTCTTCAGCCAGAGAAATATCAGAATCTGTCTGTTCTGGGAAATATTACTGTGTTGTCCCATAAACTGGAATCCACTACACCTGGTGACTCCACTACAGTGCACTGACTCTAAATCCACCTTTGTTTATAGTTTACTAGCTCTGTCCTTGTTTACAAATTATCTGATTTGTGTGAATAAACATTACTTTAAAGTCCATGAGTAAGCAGAAAGTGAACATTTTGGAATGGTCTGGTGATTTTTATAATGAATATATCTGAAAAAAATTGCTGTTTGAGCTTATATTCATTCGGTAGTGGCTCAGAAACGAGTGTGATCTGATAGGGGTTCTTTTAAAGATGAACCTTTTTTGCGGCAACTGTGCATAAAACGCCAAGTTTTTGAACATAAATAGCTGTCTTTAACTGCCTTAAACTTTATTTTCTCTTTATTCTGTCTTCTCCCTGCTACCTCACCAGATAACTTAGTAAAAAATTTACAGCTTCACCGGTGAAATGAGATGAGTTTTGCAGCATGTAAAAATCTTAACAGAGTTTTACAAGTTGAAATGCTGGATGTACGCAACTCTTGTTATGTTATGTATGCAGCTTAAAATGGATAACTCCATGGCCATATCTCACTAAAAGTTAATAAAGTTCACCTGAAATGAGAGGAATGTTCTAATGCAATTGATCATTTGAAGCAAAATTGTTCAACACAAAATAAATAGCTACTGAAACAATAATGAGAGAGGGCATCAGAGAGGGTAGGATGCTGCAGAACTATTAGGGGGCAGAATCTGTACATTGTTATATCAAGTATACTATCCTATATGCACCTGGAAGCATTTATCCTTTGGTCAGATGAGTCTGCAAATATAACTAAACCTATATGGATAAGTTAGTTGCTTTGCATTCATGCTTAGGAACATTTTAGCAAAGGTGTGAGAGAGTGAATACAGTCAGGTCCATAAATATAGGGACATACAATTCAAATTTAAAAATTAAAGCTGAAGGTCTTGTTTGTTTTATTTAAAAATGTGTGCGAGGGACTCACTGGAGTTTCTGAACTTTACAATGTGGGTTCTCCAGGGATTTGGAAAGCAGCTTCAATCCAGACTCTCCAAGGTGGTTATAAGTCAGATCTAATTCTCTGAGATTGGAGTGGTTTGACTTCAGAGCTGAAGCCAGAAAAGAACAATCTTCATCTATAACTCTACAACCTGACAATCTGCAGAAAGGAAAAAAATACAGGCAGATAATGATTAACGCATGAAATAAGTAAACAACAGATTCTTTGAAATGTAAATCAATGCACAGATATCAAACTGGATGGAAAATAAGTAAAAACTGACGTCACATTAGGTTGTCACAGCAAAAACTTTATTTACAAAAAAAACATTCACCTGAGAGTCTCTAGTTTACAGTGTGAACTCTTCAGTCCAGCAGAGAGAAGCTTCATTCCTGTATGCTGCAGTTCATTATTACTCAGGTCCAACTCTTTCAGGGAAGAGTCTGGTGATTGCAGAGCTGATGCTAGTTCTTTAAAGGAGGCTGCAGTGAGATTACAGCCCGGTAGCCTTTGAAAAGTAAGGAAGCACAGTACATATATTTAAAATGAAAACACAGTACATGGGAAATGAAACTGAGTTTAAGAAAATTTCAAATTAACCAATACATTTAATTCAGGATCATTTTTTCTTTAAAAATGTCTGTTATCTTTGTGGCATTAAAGCACTTTCTGTATTTTCAAGCAGCCACAACGTATTTAACACTGTGTGGAAGAGGTTACAAAATAAAGAACCTGGAGGGGTTTATTTCAATAACACACTAGCAAGAATTACAGTACAACATGAACAAAAGCACTCACACAATTGTTTTGGATGCTTTGACAAGTGGCAGCAGTCTCAGAAAACATTCCTCAGATGGATCATATTTGCTCAGGTCAAAATCATCCAGCTCCCTTTCCATGTTAAGCAACACAAACGCCACAGCTGACCACTGAGCAGGAGAGAGCTTAACTCCACCAAGACCCCTGGAACCTCTTTTCAGGTATGTCTGAACTTCCTGCATCAGTGATTGATCATTCAGTTCATTCAGACAGTGGAACAGATTGATTGTTTGCTCTGGAGAGGGATTCTCTCTGATCTTCTCTTTGATGTACTGAACTACTTTCTGTTGGTTAAGATGGGCGCGTCCTGTCTGTATCTGGAGACCTTGTAGGAGAATCTGGTTGGACTGCACGGAGAGACCAAAAAGAAAGCGAACAAACAAGTCCAGGTGTCCACTCTTGCTCTGTAAGGCCTTGTCCACTGCAGACTTGAGGAACTTTGCTAAGCTTTTGGTGAAATTAATCCCCCCAGAGGCTGGCTGTAACAGAACATTTCTGTTCTTGGAGACAAACGACAGGAATGCATATAAAGCAGCCATAAGTTCCTGAACGCTCAGATGCACAAAGCTGAACACCTTCCCCAGGTGCAGCCCAAACTCCTCTCTGAAGATCTGGGTACAAACTCCTGAGTACACTAACATTTCTCTGTCATCAATGCCACATTCTCTCAGGTCGTCCTCATAGAATATCAGGTTTCCTTTTTCTAGCTGTTGGAAAGCAAGTTTCGGTTCCCATGTTTCATCTGAAACACAAGGAAATGGATGAACATTTGAGTCAGAGTCCTAGGGATCTCACCACCCTTTTCTTCTCCCAGCAATCGTCCTAGAACAGTGGCTGAAATCCAGCAGAAGACTGGGATATGGCACATGGGTAGAGGCTTCTTGAGGATTTTATGTGTGAAATAATTTCATCAGCCAGGCTTTGATCATAAACTCTCTTCTTGAAGTATTCCTCTTTCTGAGAGTCGCTGAACCCTCGTACCTCTGTTACCTGGTTAATGCACTCAGAAGGAATCTGACTGGCTGCTGCCGGTCGAGTCGTTATCCACAAGAGAGCATGTGGAAGCAGATACCCCTTGATGAGGTTGGTCAAAAGCACATCAATTGAGGCTGGCTGTGTGACATCAGTTAAGCTCTCATTGTTCTGGAAATCTAGAGGAAGACGACACTCATCCAGACCATCAAAAATGAAAATGACTTTATAGCGAACATAGTGTCGTGGTTTCAGGTCTTTTGCGTCCGGGAAAAGCTCTTGAAGAAGAGCAAGCAGGCTGAGGTTTTTGGTTTTCATCAAATTCAGCTCTCTGAATGGAAGTGGAAATATTTGGAGGACATCCTGATTTGCTTTTCCTTCAGCCCAGTCCAGGATAAACTTCTGCACAGAGACTGTTCTTCCAATTCCAGCAACTCCTTTAGTCAGCACTGTTCTGACAGAATTGTTTTTAAAGAGGTCATTGCATTTGATGGGTATCTCTAGAGCCACTGGTCTCCTGGAGGTTGTTTCAATTTGTCTGATCTCATGTTCATTACTAATCTTTTGTCTCCCTCCCTCTGTGATGTACAGCTCTGTGTAGATCTCATTAAGAAGGGTAGAGGTCCCAGGACTTGAGATTCCTTCATTAATTTTATGACATTTTTCCTTTAATGTCAGTTTCAGTTTTTGATGACAAGGAGGAGCCAGTTCTAAAAAAAACAACAAAAAAAATACTGAACATTTACATGAACACACTTGTTTTCAGCATTGTTTACAAAGCTAAATGCAATGCTCCTTTAGTTGTAATTAATATACCTTTTTATATCATATCCTATTACATTTATATCAATTCATCCTAATTTAAACTGCTACGTAATGAGTCACCACATGAGCCTGAACCCTTACTCTTCTGTAGTGTGTTGGCGAGGTCTGCCTGGTTCATGCTCCTCAGGACCTGCAGTGTGATCTCCAGTGCTGCCTCTTTTACTCTGCTCTCATCCTCCGCATCCTCCACCTCTCTCTCAGAGCATGCTGGATAATCTGCATCCAGGACCTTTACAAAATTCTTCAGACGATTCTTCACCACAAAGAGGACTCTGTGCTCCAGCTCCTGATCAAGTATAAAAAACACAAACACTGACTTAGTAGCAGTGTTACAAATTTGATTATTATTGGTAGTAATAGTATTATTGTCGTTATACTAAAGACAGTAAACATGATTGCTGCACAAAAATGTTGTGAGGAGTGACATTTGGGTACATAATTCTGAGAATTTGTATTTTTGTGTGTATTTTTACACAATAATATATGTTGATATATAAACATTTATATACAGACAGACAGACCTGTAAGACCTGTTTCAGCTTCAGATTTGTCCCGGCAATATCTGTTGTCTCTTTCTGAACTCTGTTGGTTAAAAAAAGGTTATATATTAATGTTTTTTAATGTTCTGTTTAGTTTGTCCACAACATTATGTAACATCCCTGGTTGGCAGCCACTAGAGGCTGAACTTGTTTGAATGTATGAAAGGATTTGGCCCGGTTTGAATACACTGGGTTCTAGTTTGGGAGATCATTAGTTGCAGCTGTCTGGTTTTTGTTTAGCTGTGCTTAGCTGTGTCTGTTCATTATCTGTCTTACCTGTTCTCAGCACAGCTGTTACACTCTCTAAAGAGCAGTGGAAAGTTCATCGACTGGTCACTCTTCATGGACACACAGCTGGGTTCAGGATGGTCATCTCTCTTATCCTGAACAAGTCTAAAACATAACCAGTATCAGACAAGATCTAAAAACAGTTTTTCATGTAATTATGGACAACATGATGACGGGAGAGTTATGAGATCAAGCTAACTTTACTACAAACAACATTATTCTCTCGCCTTTAAGTTATGTATGAAAGACTTTGGCCCGGTTTGAATACACTGGGTTCTAGTTGGAGAGATCCTTAGATGCAGCTGTCCGGTTTTCAAGTGTTTTGTTTTGTTTTTATTTTTTGTTCTGTATTTAATTTAAAATACGGTGGACCTCTGTTGTTGTTCCATTGTCTTCCTGTTTTAGTTCGAGTTTACTCCTGTCCTACCTTCTGTCTTTTGGGGTTTTTTTTTGTTTAGGCCCTTGTGACCTTTTTTTTAAAAATAAAAGTCGAAATTTGAAAGTATGGAAGTCCATGTCTCAGGGAGATAGGCCCCCAACAGATGGACTAACCCACAAATTTTGCAACAGATTGTGGGTCGACCTGGACCCAACCATTGGGTGGAAGGATGAGAGTGTCCTGTTGCTCAGAGAGATTCATTCTGGACATCATGAGTCGTCAGACTAATTATATGATTCACTGTGTCCTTTAAAAGTCTACATGCAGTCTTATATTACACAAGAATACATGCTCTCCTTATTTATTTCACCATATTCTCAAAATCATCACCAATGCATTTGTCTTTCAAGAATGCTGAAGCTCAGAGTAAAAATAGCTGTGTCTCTTCATGATCATTCTTACCTGTGCTCAGCAAAGCTGCTACCCTCTCTGAAGTGCAGTGGAAAGTTCATCGACTGGTCACTCTTCATGGACACACAGCTGGGTTCAGGAGGGTCATCTCTCTCACCCTGAACCAATCTAAAACCCAACCAGACCAATATCTACAAACAATCCTTCATTTTATTAAAGACAACATGATGGAGAGAGAGTTACAAGATCAAGCTAATATTCCATTCACGGCATTTAGCAGACACTTTTTATCCAAAGCGACTTCCATTCCCTAACTACAGGGGACAGTCTCCCTGGAGCAACTTGGCGTTAAAGGTCTTGCTCAGGGACCCAGTGTTGGTGCTGGGGGTAGGATTTGAACCCAAGTGTCCTACCCACTGAGCTACCTCTACCCCTATTACTCCAAACCACATGATTCTCATGCCTTTCTATGTGTTCTGTTCTTCTGAGAGGCTCATTCTGGGCGTCTCATATCAGGCTATATGCAAAAAAACTTAAGTTAAATTTCATACCTTTAAATATCTTGTTTATAAGCTTCAGAATTAAGAAAAAAAATTGCAAGTGTTAATTGGTGACCTTTCTAACCTTTTTGCAGATTTTAACATTTATAATATGATAGAACAGAATAGATTTACAGACGCACTGATGTTGACCACATATTGCACATTAATTTCACTTCATGAATAAAAAGAAAACAAACTTAATAAAATATGCACCGAAGATGAAGACATAGTTCCAACACACTGGCTGGCAGTAACTGTTAATGCATTACAAACAGGCCTCTATGAACTATTGATGATATCACTTCACAAACTGGCATCCACTACACTAACATATATATGTTTTTTAGGTCCAATTATATGGGGTGTCGTTTCCACAAATTTAGAGCTAAGTGTGTTATAAAATGAAAAGTATTTAATTCAGTTTAGAGTGGACCTCTGGTGTCAGCCCACTGGCTTCCTCCTTTAGTTCAAATTTACTCCCTTACTGGTGAGTTAATTGGGTTAATCTGGAACCAGCTGTGGGATGGATGGACGAGGGGGTCCTGTTCCTCAGAGAGATTCATTCTGGGTGGCATGAGTCCTTAGATTCATTATAAGATTTACTGTGTCCTTTATGAGTCTACGTGCAGTATTATATTACACAAGAATACAAGCTTTCCTTATATATTTCACCTCTCAAAATCATCAACCCCCTATTTCTTTCTCTTTTCAGACAGAAATTAGCTGTGTCTGTTCATTATCTGTCTTACCTGTTCTCAGCAGAGCTGTTACACTCTCTAAAGTGCAGTGGAAAGTTCATCGACTGGTCACTCTTCATGGACACACAGCTGGGTTCAGGATGGTCATCTCTCTCACCCTGAACCAGTCTAAAACACAACCAAGATCTAAAAACAGTCCTTCATGTTATGGGGTTAGAAATGTGTTATTGTGTTTATTAGAAGTGTTTTGTGTGTGTGGGAATGTGTTTGGGTTTTGTATGTGTTTTAGAGTAGAGGTGCACAGACTACCATGAGCATGAGCAGCTCTGTGTACCTGGGCCTGGGTTGGACATTAGTCTGAAGCTTGTGCTTGTGCCACTGCTGTTGTAAGCTGATAAAATAAAGCTGTTGGAGGTTTCCTACATGAGTTCACAAGCTCTTGCCAGTGCTTCATCTCCTCCCTTTGATGACGGAAAGAGTGTGAGATTTAAATAAATAATTGCATGAAAACTTGTGTTTTCAAGCTGTGACTCTCGAGTTAAAACACCCAAGTCCAATCAAGTCTCAAGTCGTTGAGAGAAAAAGTCTTTGTTTGTGTGACTCCAGTCCGAGTCTCTGGTGCTCAGATACACTAAAGCCTATGTTTAAACAAATAACGCAAATTTTAGCAGACAGAATTTCATTCAAAACAGGAAATCGCGTTGTCTTTCTTTTTAAATAATAACCCAAAAACCAAGTTTAACACTTTTATTGACCTTAATTTTTTTTTTTTTTTATCACATATTAATACTTTTTAAAACACAGCAGACACCCTGCATATGCAATATGCGCATTTCTAAACGCGGTATTATACTGTAACGATCCAGAGATGAGCTCGTCAAAGGGAGGAGATGAAGCTCAGGCAAGAGCTGGTGAACTCATGTAGGAAACCTCCAACAGCTTTATTTTATCAGCTTACAACAGCAGTGGCACAAGCACAAGCTTCAGACTAATGTCCAACCCAGGCCCAGGTACACAGAGCTGCTCATGCTCATGGTAGTCTGTGCACCTCTACTCTAAAACACATACAAAACCCCAAACACATTCCCACACACACAAAACACATCTAATAAACACAATAACACATTTCTAATCCAAACTACACAAAATAATGCCACGTCAACACAAATACAACAGAAAACAGTCCCCAGGCGGGAGCAATGCATGCTGGGAGAGCCCTCCCCAGCTCAACTCCGGTACAATATTATACAAATATACATATTACCCTGCGTTCCTCATTTATTTCACCTCTTAAAATCATCACGCCTCCATTTGTCTTTCAAGAATGTGGGAGCTCAGAGAAAAATTAGCAGTGTGTTCTGTGATTAATCATTCTTACCTGTGCTCAGCAGAGCTGTTACCCTCTCTGAAGTGCAGTGGAAAGTTCATCGACTGGTCACTCTTCATGGACACACAGCTGGGTTCAGGATGGTCATCTCTCTTACCCAGTCTAAAACCAAACCAGTATCAGACAAGATCTAAAAACTGTTTTTCGTGTTATTATGGACAACATGATGAAGAGAGAGTTAAAAGAACAAGCCAACTTGTCCTGTTACTCAGAGAGACTCATTCTGGGCATCATGAGTTCTCAGACTCATATGCTTTTAGGGTACATACAGAAATGCTTAAGTTAAATTTAAAACCTTTTAATAACTTTTATCCTTCCTCTTGTGTTAGCTTTCTGTTACTATCTGTTATGTTAATGGGTCGGTTTTGACCCGTGTCTTTAATCAGCCATATTATCCTCAAAACAATTATTTATCATCCAATTTTTTTTCCTTACCTCTTGGTTACTTTGTTATGCTTCCTTGTCCATTAAAAGAATGTTTTTAATTTTATTGCTGTGACCTCATGAGCTTTTATTTTAAAAGCATACCTCTCGTTTTCAATTTAAAAAAATGATTAAATGAACCTCAAGAGAATTATTTAAAATAAATAAAAGTTGTTATGTTGCCTGACTATTACTGAGGTGTATTAGAACACACCTCTTAAATAAATTCGTTATATATATTTTTTTATTATAATATAAATTACTATAGTAACATATCTGGTGTTACGGGTCAAATTTGACCCATATATATTTATTTCATAGAAAAAAGCAAAAAAGTATTTTCAAAAATAACTTTAGTATAAATGGAAAGCTAAACAAATAAATCTCATAATTTGGATTTGCAAGGTCAAACAAACAGTGAACAATCAAGCAAATCAAACCAATAGAAATGAGGCA
>JBBKCR010000122.1:19841-32532 GCA_037577295.1 Ladigesia roloffi
CAGCTGCACGGCCGTGCGAGGAGAGAGAGAACATGAAGCACAAACACACGTTTATTTAACACTCTGTCCATCGGGAAAATGCGTGGAAGTGGTGAACCTGGTCGTGGTGTCTGTAGGAGAGCCGCTGGTCGAGCTAGAGGCAGCAGGAGAGGGAGAAAATAGGGCTGGAATTAGCCGTAGCATTAGCTTTCTCCATCCAGACCTCCAGAGTGTGTGAGAGAGAGCTGGGAGTCGTAGTTTATCAAAACTTACAACTGTCCTATACTGTAACATAATTCATAGGTTTGGTTCAGTCAGTGATAAAAATCTGCTTCCTGTAACGTCTGTATGTATGTGCGATTAATTAGATTAATTAATCACCATGCCATGTAATTAATTAGATTACAAAATTGAATCGCTTGACAGCTCTAATTAGAACGCTAATTTTATACAGACAGCCCTAATAAGGATGCTTTACATTTTTATTTATTTTGTCTCTCCTGCATTGTGTCATACAAGGGCGTAAAAAACCAAGCAGAGATTACTTCTAAAAAATCACCACTGCAGCGTGACATGGTTGTGAAAAAGTATTTGCCCCTTTCGGATTTTTTATTTCTTTGCATGTTTCTCACAGGTAAATGTTTCAGATGATCAAACTAATTTTAATATTAGCGACAGATAACCCAAATTAACATAAAATACAGTTGATTTGATTTATTAAACTCATGAAATATTTTTAACTTATTAAAAAGTTAAAAAGTTTAAAAAAAGTATTTGCAAAATCACAAATAACTTCTGTTAGCCTTAGTGCTATTTCACCAGCCGCACCCTGGCCTGACTAAACAGGAGGGACTTAAAAACGAAGGTTAAAAGATCCCAGAACAGAAAGACTTCATGTCATGCGCTGAAGAAAGAGGAGAAACAAAGTACCACAAATTCTGAACTATAAGACGCTACTTTTTTCCCATAAACTGAACCCTGCGGCTAATAATAATACGTTATATATAATACGCTAATGTTTTTTTTTTCATGGGGCCAAAAACATTTCCCCTCGTAACCCGACCCGGCGCTGGACACGGATTTGCGGACGGACCTTTGGGGGACGACACATTTTATCGGCTCATTTCAGCTCGATGTGTTTTATGCGCGTCTCGGCTCATCTGTGACGAGTGTTTAGGCTCGAACTCCCGGACCAATCCCGCGTCGCATGGCGAGTTCCACGGCGAAAACCACTGATGACCAAACAGAACACAAGCGCTGGTCTCACTTTCACCAAAACACATCTTGATGATTCCCATTCCTCATGGGACAATATTCTGTGGACTGATGAAACAAAGGCTGAAATGAAGGGAGGGGTGCGTCCCGTTACTTCTGGCAAAAAGGTAAAAGAGCATTTCAGAAAAAGAACATCATGCCATCAGTAAAACATGTTGGTGGTAGTGTGATGGTCTGGGGCGGATTTGCTGGACAAAATGCTTTGACTGATGGAACCATGAACTCTGCTCTCCACAAACACACCCTGAAGGAGAACGTGTGGCATCAGTGTGTGACCTCAGGCTGAAGTGACCTCGGGATTTTCAGAAGGACAACGATCCAAAACACACCAGCAAGTCCACCTCCAACCGGCTTAAAGTACAAAGTGAAGGTTTTGAATGAGACTGACCTAGTCCAAGTCCAGACCTGAACCCAATGGAGATGCTGTGGCAGGACCTTAAAAAGGCGGTTCATGCTTGGAAACCCTCCAATATGGCCGAATAAAACAATCCTGCGAAGAAGAGTGGGCCACGATTCCTCCAGTGAAGTGAAAGACTCATTTCCTGTCGTCGCAACCGCTTAATAGCACTAAGGTACTAAGGGTTAAGGGGGCAATTACATTTTCACATAGGAACATGTAGATTTGGGTAGTTTTTTCCCTTAATAGATAAAATCATTCATTTAAAACTGAATTTTGTGTTTACCTGGTTTGTCTTTTTCTAATATCTACAATTTTAAAATAATTTGAAATATTTATAAGTGACAAAACATGCAAAACAACGAAGAAATCAGGAAGGAGGAAATACTTCACAGCACCGTATGTCTGGATTAAATGGGTTTGGAGCTTCTGTAGGAGAAAGGAATCTCACTTCAGTTTTTCCAGTTTACAGTGTGGACTCTCCAACCCGGCAGAGAGCAGCTTCACTCCTGAATCCCGAAGCTGATTGTAAGACAGAGTCAGATCTCTCAGACTAGAGAACGTTGAGCTGAGAGCTGAGGCCAGAGACACACAGCTTTTGTCTGTGAGATCACATCTCTCCAACCTGGAGGGGGAAGGATAATATACATTATTTTATCATGCAACATAAACACATACAAATCACTCAATGCCTAGAATAAAAGAATATGAATATACACTGTTCAGAATTACACAAATATGGTTCTAGGTACTCCTTGATTTAGATGATCATTTTTTGTGTTACATTAAAGAAAAGATCTGCTCTGCTGATTTTAATGTTCCCAACACCCTGGCCTAACCCCATCAGTAACCACACCCTGAAGCTCAACCCTCACACTAGGATCGCCAGCTTGCAGTGCGGGTTCTCCAGTCCAGCAGAGAGACACTTCACTCCAAAATTCTGCAGTTTATTGTAACTCAGGCCCAGGTGAGTCAAATTTGAGAAGTTGGAGCTGAGAGCTGAGGCCAGAACTACACAGCTTCCCCCTGTGAGATTACAGACAGCCAGTCTGGAGAAGAAAGGGTGGGATTTTAGAACTGTGACCTGTCAAACATGGGTGTACACACAACATAAAAACGACAACAAAACACAGTTTCCACATGCATCACCAGGGAAATTACAGTTTACACAAGATTTTACCTAGTGCCTATATGGGAGAAATATGGGAGAAATAAAAGAAGGGATTGGACTGGAATAAACAAAGTGCTGTGCAGAAAGAAGGGGAGTAATGACCGCGTAACTGTAGGACACTCTAAATAACACATTGTTGAGTCTCAGGATCTTCTTCTTCAGAATGCCAGGCTTGTGGATGTCTTTGATTTTGCTTTATTTGCAGGAACAGAAACAATACGGGCTCGAGCGCCGATACAAAGAGTTCAAAACCCTTTCAGATACTCTTCCCCTGGGTTCCAACCCAGCACACTGGTCCTAAACCCATTTAAATATAGATCCCCATCACAAACCTCCCAATAAAAAGAAAGACCCAATTCCTCTGTTCACACCAGCACCTGCTTCTCGTTATTACCTCACATCAGAGCCTGGTGTGACCGGAGGCTTAGAAAACAGAAACCAAGCTAGCGGTTTTAAAGACCCCCAGGGGCCCCAGTCGCCCATTCTGAGCTGCGCTCTCGACACGCCTCTCTGTTTCACGAGGAGGTCTGTTTATGTTTGGGTAAGGCTCCTCCTTTACTGCTCAGGGGTTTTCCTCGAGTGATTATTCGTTCTCGTTGATTATTTGTGTCTCTGTGTTCCGACTGGTTTGTGTGTCTTCCACCTCACTCAGTCTTTATTATTATTTAAGACCAGCTTGTCCAGGAGTCTAACGCATTTACCCTAAACCTATTATAACCTTTCCTCCAGTCTCTACGAGGGGCAGCATCCCCAGAGCCGGGATTCTCTGAAGACCTGTACCTCACTGCTGGGAGTCTCTCCCAAGGGGCTTTATCCTTGTCTCTGTTCGTGTCTGTCTCTCTTTCCAAGCAGAAACAGGAATAACTTGCATCACTCTCAGTTCTCGGGCATCTGCCTGTTTGGCGACCGCACGTGGCAAAGCTTCCTAATTTCCTCACCACTTCTGTAAGGAAGTGAAACTGGATTTCCCAGTAGATTTAGCCAAGGATTGACCTGGTTCTTTGCTGGCCAGCCTGAGAGAAGAACCTCCTGTATAAGTGAACTCTTATTTAGGTAATCTGGTCCCATTTCTATGGACCTCTTTTCTGCATTAAAGCTTTGTGATTTTTCACTCCTGCATCTGTGTCCTCTGTCCCCCTGACATCCAGTTTGGTTGCAACCAACTAAAGAATATGCACAGATGTGGCGTTTTTCAGTGATATTTTTAGCTAAATACATCGGAGTCTATATATATTCAGTTGGGAGGGTATTTTAGTTTGCATGTTGAATGGATAGATTGCAGAAACCCATTATTTAATTCAATACATAAATCAAGGTATCACTATTCGAAATGGAAGCTATAGGTTCAGCACTATTTATCATTAATTACACTCACATATCAGCGTAGTGTAACGACGGGTGACCACTAGGGGTCACCCTTGGTTCATGTTGTGCTTTAGTTTTCCTTGGTCACACCAGCCTCTGAGGCAGCTGCTGGTGTGAACAGAGGAAATTAGGTTTAATTGGTTAATGGGTTTGTGTATTTACGGGGGTTGGGACTGACATTGGGGGTCGGTCCACCATCATCTATTAGTCTTTATGCTTTGTGAACTCTCCTTTTGTTTGGCCCATGAGCCTTTTGGTTTATGTTTTCTTTTTTAAATAAAGAAAAACAAACGAATCATCATGCCTGGGTTCTTGAGGTGTGAAAAACCACGAAAAGACACATAGGGACATAACGCAGCATTGCTGTTGATTTGGTCATGCATGGTGACATGATGGCAGCATCAGGGAGTCCTAATAGGGAATGTGGGCTGGTTTGTGGATATTTAATGCTGAGATACCATGGTTTATAATTCATTTGCATGTGCAAACTGCACCTTACTTTGAGATTGTAAAGAAGGAAAGAGGAAGGAGATATTTGGGCTGGAGTGCTTTGTTATATATTTGTTCTTTTTGGTTTTCAGAATCAGAAAACTTTATTTATCCCGAAGGAAATTGTTTTTCATTCCATTGTTCCCTAAAAGTCAAAATATGTTTTGAGTGAAATGCTTTAAATGGCATAGGCTGTTTAAATGAAATAATATTTACTCACTGTAATGTTCTCAGTTTGCATTGTGGATCCTCTAGGAGATCAGAGAGAAGCTGGACTCTAGAATCTCCTAATTTTTTGCCGTTTAGTTTCAGCTCTTCCAGGTATAATGGATTATAGAACCTGCTGAGAAAAAATAGGAACATTTTAGATCTGGACAATCTTATGTGCTTAAGATACTGTTTTTGTGTTTAAAGTGGTGAGGCAGTGAAAAACTCTTGTGAAAAACTTACTATAGTTTCTTAAGTTTACAGTTTGGATCTTTTAGTAGATCAGAGAGCTCCTTCACTCCTGACTCTCCTGGTCGATTATAGTTCACGTTGAGCTCTCGGACATGTGAGGTGTCTGATTTCAGAACTTTAACCAAAGCAGAACATCCTTTATCTGTAATATTGCAACATTCTAGCCTGTAAAGAGAGACAAAAACTCGTACAACACATCCACACAGGCAGTACAAAATCTTAAACATATGACTTTGTCTCACTCACAAATGAATGTATAAATAATGTATAAATAAGATAAAAAAGCTTGTTTTCTCATGAAATTATCCTTCCTTGTTAAGGCTTTATGTAGCTAAAGCCTTTCTTTAAACTACACTTTACTTTTCCATATTTTTTTAATTTTACACCAGCAGTTTCATAAAATTAAATCACATGGCTAACGAGAAGAGATGGGAGGTGAATGGAAAGGTTAAAATCAACTCACTGTAGTTTATCCAGTTTACATTGTGAATTCTCCAGTAAACCAGAGAGCATGATCACCCCGGAGTCTCCTATTCTGTTCCAGTTCAGATTTAGCTCCCTCAGGTGGGAAGGGTTTGTTTTCAGAGCGTTAACAAAAGCAGCACAACTTTCTTCACCAATACTGCAGTTACACAGCCTGATGAAGAACGAAACCTTCAGCATAATTTACACTTCAAATGTAATACAAAAATATATGCTTAGACACTTTATATTGTCACGTCCTCCCCGGGGACCCCATGGAAGGCAGGTCAGTCCACACAGATCCATGAACTTAAACCTTTTTATTTTCACGAACACAAATAAAAAGGATGACACAATTCGATCTAATAACACGCAAAGACCTATTGACACAATGGAACTTATACAGTGAAGGCTATGAAGCCCTGATGTTCTCTGCAGGTGTAACTAGTTCTCATTAATGAGACCAGAGAACATCAGAGAGCCATTGCCCAACAAACCGAGATAAGGGTGCCCCCTAGTGGTCATCCTCTGACCTGACACATATGTTAAAACTAGAATGTCGGGTTTGTTGTACTGCTCTAGAATTACAGATCAAGGTATTCATGAAAAAACAAAACTTACTGTAGTTTTTCAAGTTTGCAGAGTGGATCCTCCAGTAGGCCAGAAAGCTCCTTCACTCCTGAAAGATCTGGTTTACTATAGCTCAGATTCAACTCTCTCAGATGTGATGGGTTTGATTTCAGAGCCACAACCAGAGCAGCAAAGCCTTCGTTTGAAATACCACAGTGTTCCAGTCTGCAGAAATACCAAAAATCCACAGGTTTGTAGCAAACACACTCCCTGCTCATATGCATCTATAATCCAATCTGAAACTACTAGTATGACTACAGTAATAAACAATACTAATATATTCCACTTCTGCCCCCTGCTTTATTACGATAATGCTAGTATTTTTTCGTAATGCGTTGTCTTGGCCCAAAAAGTGTATTCTAGCTTGAAAAAGAGCCCTAAAGTGTGATCGCAGCACGTATTTCATTAAATTTTTATCAGGATGGCTGCAAGAAATGTCGTGAGAGCGGGTTAGTTTAGTCACACACAGATCATCAAAATTTGTTTGAAATTAAATAACTGACACTTTGTTAGAGATTTATTATAAGTAGATTTGTTTTAGATTCCAGTTGCCAGAGATAGCTTCTAAACCAGAACATTCCATGATCTAACTGTGGATCCTGTCATAGCAAAAGCAAGAATGATTCCCAACTGGTCTGCTTATATTGGAGAGAATCTGGGCAAGCCACATGGATCAGCACTGATAGAATTAGACAGCGTTTGTAATGTCACAGGGTGACCCCTAGGGGGCACCCTTAGTTTAATTAGGGTCTGTTGCTCCTGATTTCACCTGTAGTCTATACTGAGGTTACTAGAAACACCTGCAGGTGAAAATCGGGGAGCAATAGGCAGTATTTTAGGGTGTGTGGACCTGCAAGGGGTTTCATGACACAGTAGTTCTTACATGTGCTTGTGCTTATGTTTGGCCCACACACTGTTTTGAGTTCTGTTTGTTTCAATAAAGAATCAGAAATGAGTTCAAGCCTCCGCCCTTGCTTTCAGACGAGGAACCCCCCTGTCACAACAGCATTGTTCTAAAAGAAGACTGAGACAGGCCCAGTGCTCATTTCATTGGTTTGGTTCTTTTGGCAAGGCATGATTAGGGTATAACCGAAGTAAAGTTAAATGTTCCTAACCTGCTTGCAAGTGAGAGCGTCACAAGCAGATTTAAATAAGCGAGAGGGTTCATTTTGATGTATTACTCACACGATGATAATAATGCTGAAGAGACTTTTGATCTTAGTGTGACATCAAACTCAAAATAGGACGGCAGATAAACGTTAGCATGGTAAACATGCATGTGATATTCTACGAGAAAATAATGTTCGTACCCCAGTGTTTCAAGTTTACAGTCTGAACTCTTAAGTCCAGCAGAGAGCAGCTTGACTCCAGAATCCTCCAGCTTGTTGTCACTCAGATCCATTTTTCTAAGTCTTGAGGAATTGGAGCTGAGGGCTGATGCCAGAAATCCACAGCATTTCTCTGTGAGATTACAGTGAGAGAGCCTACGAGACACATTTATATGTTATAATTATATTTATACTGAGGATTATATTTAGGTAAACGGTGAAATACTTACACTGCCTTAGCGGATGCCTTGACCACAGGTAGTAATCTCTGAAGACATTCTTCTGAAGTGTTGTATTTACTTAGGACAAACTCATCCAGCTCCTGTTCTGAATTCAGCAACACAAAGACCAGAGCTGACCACTGAGAAGGGCTGAGCTTAGCTCCACTGAGAACATCGTCACCTCTCCGGTTCAGGTACGTTTGGACTTCCTGCACTAGAGAATTATCTCTCAGTTCATTCAAACAGTGGAAGAGATTGATGGATTTCTCAGGAGAGGAACTCTCTTTGATCTTCTTCTTGATGTATTTGATGACTTTGGCTGTGCTGGAGGCGTTGTCTGCGGTCTGTGGCAGTAGGCCTCGTAAGAGGGTCTGATTGGACTCTACGGAAAGGCCCAGAATGAAGCGGAGAAAAAGATCTAAATGTCCATTCTCACTCTGTAAGGCCTTGTCCACCGTGGCATGGAGAAATTTTGTAATGTTTGACTTTCGGATCAAACCGTAGATCCCAGTGGCTTTTTCCTTTGAGATATTTTTGCCGTTGAGAAGGAAGGAAAGAAATGTGTACAGGGCTGCAAGAAACTCCTGAATGCTCAGATGCACAAACGTAAACACTCGTTCTATCTCAAATTCTTCTCTGAAGATCTGTGTGTACACGCCGGAGTACGCAGACATTTCTCGGACATCAATGCCACACTCTCTCAAGTCTTCTTCATAGAAGATCAGGTTTCCCTTTTCCAGCTGCTGGTATGCCAGTTTACCTAGTGCCAGAATCGTCTCCCTCGCCTGCTGAGGATCTGTCACACATCTTCCTTGGTATTTCTGGCTGCTACGTTTGATCTGGTAGTTCAGGAAGAATATGAACATTTGAGTCAGAGTTTTTGGGATCTCTTCACTTTCTGTTTGGCTCAGCATCTCCTCTAGAACAGTGGCTGCGATCCAGCAGAAGACTGGGATGTGGCACATGATGTAGAGGCTTCTTGATGCCTTTATGTGTGTGATGATTCTTTCAGCAAGGCTCTGATCTCTGATCTTTTTTCTGAAGTACTCTTCTTTCTGAGGGTCTGCAAAGCCTTGTATCTCTGTTACTTGGTCGACGCACTCAGGGGGGATCTGACTGGCTGCTGCTGGTCGAGATGTTATCCAGAGGAAAGCAGACGGAAGCAGATTTCCGCTGATGAGGTTCGTCAGAAGCGCGTCCACGTAGGCGGATTCTGTTATGCTAAACAAGCTCTCGTTGTTGTGGAAATCTAGAGGAAGTCGACATTCATCCAGACCATCCAAGATGAATACTACTTTGGAAATCTCTGAGTCTAATAGTGTTAATCCTTCTGCTTCCGGGAAAAGGCAATGAAGCAGTTTCATCAGACTGAGCCTTTTTGTCTTCATCAAATTCAGCTCCCTAAAAGGAAGTGGGAAGATGAAGGTGATATCCTGATTGTTTTTTTCTTCAATCCAGTCCAGGATGAACTTCTGCACGGAGACTGTTTTTCCAACTCCAGCCACTCCGCTTGTCAGCACAGTTCGGATAACTTTGTCCTGTCCAGATAAGGGTTGGAAGATGTCACTGCACTTGATTGTCCCCTGTGTTGGTCGCCTCCTTGATAATTCAATATGTCTTACCTCATGTTCGTTATTGACCTCCCCACTCCCACCTTCTGTAATGTATAAATTGGTGTAAACCTCATTCAGGTTTGTTTCATTTCCTTTACTGGACATTCCTTCAGTTATTTTCTGGAATTTCTTCTTTAATTTGACTTTGAGCTTCTGTTTGTATGAAGCCATCAGCTCTGAAAGCCAGAAAACAATTATTGTAAAATTCCAGTTAAACGATTACTGCTTATAAGTTAAAGGCCGAATTTCAACATAAAACCTGCACACTTCTCATGAATGTCAGCAGCTGTTCAAAATTGATATTGAGATTTTTCCAGATCTAGAATTAACTAAGTTAATTAAGACAAAGAGTACTGAAGTCAAAGCATTCGGTATGATGATGGCCAACGTTACCTTCTGTGAGTGCAGGAGAAGTAACCGAGCTCCCAGCCTCAGCTGTACTGGCAATCGACGGTTCCTGAGCTGCAGGAAAACATGAAACATTTTAATTCTCCCCAAAATATTCCACATTGTTTTTGCACTGTACAGTTGTTTAATTAGTGCTACCCAGATGGTAAAATTTTAAGTGCATGTCTGTAGGCAATTTTATCCCATAGTGTTTTCACCATAGGGCTTAAGGCTGAGCACATTCGGCACAGGGTTATGGCATGTGTAACTTTTGTTTAGCTACTTTATCTGATCAGTTCTATCAGTTCATTTGTTCACATATATTGGATTACCGAGTTACCGAGTCCTGTTGTAGTGCCAGATATATATATTTAATATATTTTACATTTAGATTCGAGATTTAATGTTTTAGCGTTAACATTTATATTTAACATTAAGATTTTAATTTATAGAGATTTAAGTTTTCACATTTAGATTTAATGTTTAAATTTAGATTTAGGATTTAAATGTAACACTTATGCAGCAAGAAAATGTACTGAAATGTTACACTATTTTTAAATGCTATTTTTAACACTATTATAATGCTCTAAATGTGTAAAAATCTATATGTAGAAATGTGAAAATGACACTATTACATTTGGGAAGCTGTTTTCGCAAACGGCAGCCCATATACAGGGACATATTTCTTCTTTTGTTTTGTAAAATTCAAGTACAATTCCCATAATTTCTCCTTCATTAATAAATCTAACAAAGCTGTGCTTGGCCACTCACGTCTGTTGATTCTTCAACTTACCGGGAGAATTTTCCAAACAGCCTGATTTTCTCCACGACCATTTCTTCTATGTCTACTATATTCATGACATTTATACGCAATGGAATAGTTCGAAATCTGTACATTTGCGAACTCTTTAGCTACTTGTGGGCCTGTCAGTTTTGTTAACAATAGCCTTACAGGCTGGTGCTGTGACCTGTTCGGTAATAGTGTGGGACTTTTTAGCCTTAGCGATTATTTCGTGGATTTATCAGACTCCGAAATACCTGTCCGTGCTGCTATCTAATTAACCATGAGAAAACTGCTCTATGACAAATAATCATACTGCGTGCTGTAAATAAAATAAAAATGAAAAAATGTTGCATTAATTTATATAAATATAATTTATTACGCTGCGTCAACCACGATTCTGCAGCAACCCGAGGATGACGGACTGCTGCAGGGTTGAGAAACACTGAGTAAATAATAGAGCTGGAAACAAGACAGAAGGAAGAACTTGATAGCAGAGATAAAGAGAAAGTTACAGCGGGTCACTCACCTCCATGTATGTTGAATACAACTGTATTATGAAAAGTATTTCCATGGAGGATCGGAGTACAGACAGTCCCTCCTGTCTGAGCGGTGATGTTGGTTTGGACAGGAGCTGAGTGAGTCGGAGTGGAAGCGTCCATGCTCTGTCTGGCTTTACCTCACAATCCTCACTAAATAATAAAGTTAAATAAAGAAGATTTCTTAAGCCAGGCATCTTCTGCCAGCTGATTTCATTTACTACATTTTTATCATAGCATTCATGAATAATTAGTGATACGAAAGCTTTGATATTTTGGTGCTCAATTTGCAGACAGAGGTCTAAATGTACATATGAGTACAGCTGCAGCACAACAAATACCTGGTTGCCCACTATATGTTTAGAATGGTCATGTTTTTAACATTGTTAAAGAAAACTAAAGCCTGCAACACAGACTAATGCAGTAGATAATGGAGTCGTCAACGTAATGGAGACAAAAAAGGATGAAAAATAATTTCCCCCAAAATGTTCCACACCGTTTTAGTTATGAAAACAGAAATGTAAAAAGATGACCATATTGTTTTTTCATTGAACAGAATTGTGAATATTGACAAACATTTCAAAGCATATCTGTGGACAATTTAAAATCTGATGATATCATCAAGATACGATATGCAAACACAGTAGAATTGAATAATATATCTATTTTCATTGTAGGTTCAGTATATTTGGATGTTTTTTTTTCTTTTTTTCATCTACTACAATGACAATAAAGAAATTCTATTCTATTCCTCCCCTATAACCTAATGTGCACCTTACATTGTTTTTGTTTCTAGGATGTCAATTGTGGTCATTGGTAATAATAAAAGGAATAAAACAGAATCCTCATATATTAATGTTGGACTTATAAGCAGAATTAGAACATACTGCATGTTTTTTTAATGTATTCTGGAATAAATTAGGTTCAAACAAATGATGTAAAAAAATCAAATAAAACCAGAGTGTCAGAACTAATACAAACCTCACCTGCAGTGTTCACACCCAAATCAGCTCCTGACAGGACATAGTCCAAAGGTAAATTCTTTCCCAAGCAGGTATGACTGAAGTATGTCAGAGGTATGTTCCGCACTAGATACTGAGAGTGAGATTTACGGCTAATTGGTGCACATGGATGCAGCGGTGTCCAATGCTGCTTCATTTTAATGTCCAGCCTCATAGTGTGTACACCCACATTGGTCCGCCTTATTCAACTTTTACCTAAAGGTTTTTTTACACTGCCTTTCTTTATACTTTTGGTTAGTGTTTTAGTTCTCGAGACCGGTCTCGTCTCGGTCTCCACCCTTCAAAGACTCGGTCTTGACTCGGTCTCGCGGACAGCAGTAGAAGGAGGAGGACTCGTCATTTCAGACCGTCCTCGAGACCAGTTTATTATTTATATGTTCATGGTAACAAAAAACTCCAATAATTATCCATCATTACAAAGAATCATAATAATAACAATAATAACAATAATAATAATAATAATAATAATAATAATAATATAATTAATAACAATAATATAATAATATATTTTTTAAAAGCATGGAATGTTGACTGGCATTATTTGAAAATGACACTGTGCATGTGTGTGTAATG
>JBBKCR010000122.1:32632-45236 GCA_037577295.1 Ladigesia roloffi
CTGATACCTAACTACAACAACAATCTTGACACAAGACAACACCTGTAAAGGAAGGTAAAAACATGGTTAGGAAGGTAGGGTTTTTTTTTAATTTACCACTGAAATTGTCAAGCACGGTTAAAATCAGCACACATAAAGCTGCAAAGAGCCAAGAGGGTCACTGAAAGGGGTGACAGACAACAAACCAATGGGTGGGGTCTCAGCAAATGCGGGGTGATTCTATGCAAATTGGCCCCCTCCTGACATCACATGGGGGTCCCCCATCAAAACATATTGTTTTTAAATGGCCAGAAACTGTGTAGAATGAAGTTTCTTTATGTGAGAAAGATTTTGTGCAAAGAACTTAATGAACATCTTTTGTTGTCCACAGACCTGTTATAACTAAATTTAGCATAAAAGGTTCCCTTTAAGGCCTACAGATACATTAAAGCTTTAAATAATTTATACATTGCCAGTTTATGTTAAAGTATTAATCCACTCTAACTACCCAAATTACCATGACAACATTTGTGGATTTTAAATTGTTCTTTTAATACCATCTAAACTCCCAGTAATGGACACACTGTGGTTAATGTTCAAGGCTAAACAAAATACAGTTAAAACTCTAACAATGCTATGTTGATCCACAGAAACACCACTGGATTACAGGCATTACATCTTGATATAGTCCTCATTATTTATCAAATACATTCCATAGACATTCTATATCATTATACAACCAGAGCCACCTTATGTTCCCTTCCACTGTCTCACTATCTGAACAGTACAAATCTACCGCATGTCTGAATACCTCTAAACATCCAAGGTCTTCTATACAGAAATCTCACCTGAGAGTCTCCAGTTTACAGTGTGAACTCCTCAGTCCAGCAGAGAGCAGCTCCACTCCTGAATCCTGCAGTTTATTATCACTGACATCCAGATATTTCAGGGAGGAATTTTCTGATTGTAGAGCTGATCCCAGAGTTTCACAGGAGTTATGGGTGAAACTGCAGTGAGCTAGTCTGTGAAATCAGAGTGAAAACAGTATAATGTATAACCTGTTTAGCAGTATAGAAAGTATACACCATGATTATCAGGCCTGTTTATGATACGATTTAACTTAGAACAGATTTCACACTTTACACCAAACTTTATGCTGAAAAAAGAACAAAAACCAACACAAAGCTCTCATAATGAAAACATCTGTTTTTATAGAAATACCCTACCTGTTATGCAAATAAAACAACCCTGCTCAGAACAGTTTTACCCTCAAGTAAGAACATCATTCCGTTCCACTGTCTCACTAACTGAACAGTACAAATCTACCTAATGTTTGAGGATCTCTGATGATCCAAATCTTCTTTACAGAAAACTCACCTGAGAGTCACCAGTTTACAATGTGAACTCCTCAGTCCAGCAGAGAGATGCTTCAGTCCGGAATCCCGCAGGTCATTATCACTTAGGTCCAGATCTGTCAGGACGGAGTTTGCTGATTGCACAGCTGATCCCAGAGTTTCACAGGAGTTTGGTTTTAATCTGCAGAGTACTAGTCTGTAAAGTCAGAGTGAAAACAGAATAATGTATAACCTGTTTAGGAACATAGAAATTTGACTACCATGATTATCAGGCCTGTTTATGACAACATTTAACCTACAACAAATCTTACTGAATGGTGAAAAAAGAATCTTTCCACCATGTTGTTTAAACACACAATTATTATATCGGTGTTTCAGGAATGCCTTCAGATTAATTAAAGAGTTCAATAATTTATACATTGTCAGCTTACTTTTATCCTCTAAAATAAAAAATACAGTGAAAGATGGAAAGGAATGGAATGACATGAAAGGAAGCAAGCGAGAGTGTGAGAAAGAGGGACAGAGCAAGAGAGTTAGAGAGAGGAGGGACATAGAGAGAGAGAGAGAGAGTTAGAGAGACTGAGAGAGAGACCAGGAGAGAGACAGAAAGAGAGAAACGAAAGAGAAAAAGACTTGGAGACTTTCAAGCTTCATATTTTACTGTCATCCATATAACAATGTAGGGTCATTCTTAGCTTCTTTGGCGCCGAACAGTGCATTGAGCAGCAAGAATATTCCATCTTTGTTGCTGTGCATTTGCATACATGCCATTACAGGTTTACTGTCTTCAGGTCTTCTTCAAAGGTCCATCTCCAGTTTATCTTTGGCCAGGCACTTTTCATTTGCCATTTGGTGATGTCCAAGTCCTAGCTGTCGTTGCGTGTCTTCTGTCATTTTAAATCAGCGTTCTGTTACTTTTTTTCAGCAAATTTTTTGTCTGTGCTCGTTTTAGGATCTCTTAATTTCTTATATGATCTCACTCGAATAATTTGTCTTAAGCATTGTTGTTGGAACTCTTTTAGTTTGTCTATCCTATCTGTACTACTCCACGTCTTAATAGAATGTAGCACTGTCAGTATTATAATGCTGCAATACAGGGGTAACCTGGTCTCCGTAGTGATGGATATAAATGACCATATTTAACGCATTTGTCGGAGTACTTTAGCTTCTTTTCCGATCCAGTGTATTACATCGAATGTCGAGTTGGTCTGTGTGCTGCCAAGGTACATGAAGTTGTCGATTACCACCAGGTCTTGTTGGTTGACTCTGATTTTGTTTGCTGGGTATGTGTTACTTTCTGTTCTCAGTTCTTTTGTGTTTTTGATGTTAAATCTTAGTCCAAACGTTTCTGCATTTGTCTGTAGACGTGTGGTTATCATTTGCAAGTGTGTGGTGTTGATTGACATTAGGGCCATGTCATCTTCAAAGTCCAGATCCTTCAAATTTGGCTGTTCCCTCCAGGAAATTCCTTGTCTGGGTCCTTCAGATATGTCTTTAATAAAAAATCAACAGAAAGAGCAGTGGAGAGGCAAAGCATCCTTACCATACTCCAGTAATGATGTCAAAGAACTCAGGGTTTTGCCATTCTTTACCCCTAAAGGAGTTCTAAGTGTTCCCCCAACTTTCTCCATATACATACAGAAAAGTATACAGATAACTTTTTAAAAGCAATGCCTACACGTCTACACATGTGTCTGAATCAGGCATTTTTCTGACACCAGGTGAGCGCAGAGTGCCTGAACAGCAGGGCAGCCACAAATGATTATTTTGATAGTCAACTAGTCACCGATTATTTTTTGCTAACCAGATAATGTGCACACTGGATATAAAACGTAAGACAACAGCATGTAGCTGCTCTAATATAACCATCATTATCTTACAGCTAAAAGTGACGCAAGTACCAGGTTGCGTGACGTCACGTGTCATTAGCGGTAACTCATGCAGAGGGTATATAAGCAGGAAGTCAGGTGAGATCTAGCACCCAGACATTTGGATTCCTATCCGTGTCGGAGAACCCATTATCTCCTCAAATCTTGCAGAACCGTGAGTACTTCCCAACCCCTTCAACTCCTATCTACACTCTCTGTGTACGTGTGAGAACGAGGATTCCTTGGTGGGAATCTCATCTCATTCTCAGATTAAAATGTGTGGTTCACCAGCCCCTTCGTTTGTTTCGGTGACTGGGCTCATCTGCCACACTACATTGGTAGCTCACCTTCGTCTCTCACATTTCAGTCCACTCCAGTGACATAAAGTGTTTAAGCGATGTGATTTAAAAAATTATTATTAAACTGTTAATTAAATTTGCAGCTTGTAGCACCAAACAATTCTTTAACTGTAGCATTAAGTGCTATGCTAAATTTACAGTTTGCATATTATTTTGACCCATTTACTTCTGGAATATTATTGTAGCTAAGTTTGTGCTGATAACAAAAATATAATACAAAATATCATTGCTCACAGCTATATTCAACTTTACTACATTCTGACAGTATATAGTCCCAAACCTACACAAGACTTATTCATAGCCAGGAAAGTTAGCTTTTCTCCACTACTTGGAGCTAAGCTGTACCATCTTGCTCAGAGAACATCCGCTCTGTGTTTTCTATTCCAACACAACATAACTTTTATAGCATTACAGGAAACACAGACTAAGCAAAATGATATCATCACCGTTAATGTTTACAGTTATCAACATAACAAGCTCACTGTTAATGCTAATGTTAGTGCCTAACTAGCCAATTAGCTTACTGAGGCAACCCTCCCACTTCGTTGCATCGCACTTCCTTTTCCGATGCTCGTCCCTCTCATACTGCCATGAAAGGCAATTTCATTTTGGATTGCATGTTATTCTCTTTTATTTCCTCAAAATACTTTATAAAAAATAATGAAGAGTGCGTCGTCTACTAAATTAGTCATCAACGATTTTGATAGTCAACGTAATCGTGACTAGTCAACCAATCCTGTCAGCCCTACTAAACATTATGAATCTACCTCATGTCTGAATATCTCTGAATATTCAAGGTCTTCTTTACAGAAAACTCACCTGAGAGTCTCCAGTTTACAGTGTGAACTTCTCAGTCCAGCAGAGAGCAGCTTCACTCCTGAATCCTGAAGGTCATTATCACTGAGGTCCAGATATAGCAGGGAGGAATTTTCTGATTGTAGAGCTGATCCCAGAGTTTCACCAGAGTTTTGTGTTAAGTTGCAGTGAGAAAGTCTGTACATGTTTTTAAAATGATTAGTTTTAATTAGTTAAAGTAAAAAGGTCTGAAGTAGTTTAAAATGTTATGATAATTTGAATATATTACCATTAAAACAGCTAATAATAAAGTGGCCACTCCATAATAATAATTTATTTCTAATTAATTTTATCTATTGAACTGATATGTGGTTAACAATTCTATTCATTCATCAATACTCAAACACAGAGGATAAATGAATGTAGATGGAACTCACAGAGCTTTCCTGCAGACACTTACAGCTGGGATCAGTCTCCTGCAACCCTCCTCTGATGTTCTATATTTCTTCAGGTCCAGCTTATCCAGAACCTCCCCTGAGGTCAGAAGCACATAGGCGAGTGCTGAACACTGTCCAGGAGAGATCTTTTCTTCTGAGCGTTTATCTGATTTTATAAACTCCTGGATTTCTCTGGAGAAAGACTGGTCTTTCATTTCAGACAGACAGAGGAACAGGTTGATGGATCTCTCAGTAGAGATGGAATTGCAATCTTGTTTGATTAATTTCTTGATGTACACTGTTGTTTTCTTTGATCTGCTGTGTGTGTGTGTCAGTAAACCCTGCAGGAGTTTCTGATTGGACTCCAGTGAGATGCCCAGCAGGAAACGGAGGAAAAGGTCCAGGTGTCCATTCTGACTATTTACAGCTTTATCCACCACCTCCTCCAGCAGATCATCCAGTGGAACACCATCAGGTCTCTTTCTGTCCTCAACACTCTGACACTCACTATCACTGTCAGACCACGCTCTGTACCTCCATGGTACAAAGATCTCCAGTTCCTTCATCTTCTTGTTCTCGTAGCAGTGAAATACATAAACAGCAGCCAGGAACTCCTGAAAGCTCAGATGAACAAAGCAATAGATCTTCCTCTGGTGAAGCACATGTTCCTCCCGGAAGATCTCAGTGAAGATCCCAGAATACACCGAGGCCTCGGTGACATCAATGCCGCTCTCTCTCAGGTCCTCTTCATAGAACATCACGTTTCCCTCCATTAGTTGTTTGAAGGCCAGTTCAGCCAGTTTCAGAAAAATGGTTCTGTTGGATTCCAGCAGGTTCTTTGGGTCGCTCTCCACTTTATCTGTGTACTTCTGGTTCTTCCTGTTTATCTGAGTGAGCAGGAAGTGCGAGTACATTTCAGTCAGAGTTTGAGGGATTTCTGTCTGAGGTTCTCTGATGATTTTCTGAAGCACAGTGGCTGAGATCCAGCAGAAGACTGGAATGTGACACATGATGTGAAGGCTCCTGGCTTTCTTAATGTGTGAGATGATTCTTTCAGCTTTGTCTTCATCTCTGATCCTCTTCCTGAAGTACTCGTCCTTCTGAGGGTCGCTGAACCCCTGGATTTCTGTTACACGGTCGATGTGCTGAGGAGGGAGCTGATAGGCTGCTGCTGGCCTGGAGGTGATCCAGATCCGAGCAGCGGGAAGCAGATCACCTCTGATCAGGTTTGTCATCAACGCTCCTACTGATGATGTCATGGTGAAGTCAGACACTTTCTCACACTCATTAAAGTCCAGTGGAATTCTGCTTTCATCTAGACCATCAAATATGAACACAGTTTTTAGATCCCCATAGATCTTCGGGTCCAGATCTTTGATCTCAGGATGGAAGGCACACAGAAGTCCATGTAGACTGAACTGATCATCTTTAATCAAGTTCAGCTCTCGGAAGGGAAGAACAAACATGAAATCTACATCCTGACTGGCTTCTCCTTCAGCCCAGTCCAGAATGAACTTCTGCACAGAGACGGTTTTCCCAATTCCAGCGACGCCTTTAGTCAGAACACTTCTGATCTTCTGCACTTTTTGGTTCTTTTTTTTTTTTTTCCTCTTATGTTTAAACGGCACATGTCTAATGTTCTCTGCTTCTGTTTCTCCTTTAGAACTGTGTAGAAGCTTAAAGATTTCTGAGCAGTTGATTGGAATGTCTTGTAGGTGTTTCCTGGAGGTTCTCTCCATCTGGAGAACCTCATGTTCTTCATTCACTCCTCCACTCTCTCCCTCTATGATGTAGAGCTGAGTGTAAATCCTGTTCAGGAGGGTTCTATTCTCTTCTATTCTGATTCCCTCAAATAAGCTCTCGTACTTGTTCTTCATGCTGGTTCTCTGTTTCTCTGAGACTCTGAGCAGTTCCTGGTCCACTGGTGTGTAAGAATCCTGCTGCAGGTCTCCAGCTCTGTCCGCCAGAGTGCGTTTGTGCAGTGCTGCTCCAGTGGAGTGCCACCTACTGGATGTCAAACACAAACCAACATGTAACACAACAATAAACAGAAATCAAAAGAAATTTTTTTTTAAAAAGACAGATGATGAAACAGATGGACGTATAAAAAATATGGAAAAGGATTAACCTTGCATGAAAATGGTATTTTAAAGTTAGTTTCTGGACTTCTACATTTTGTAAAAGTTCTGATTAGAGAATGTGTTTGTGTGAATAACCTAAGAGTCAGAATGACTCTGCCTTCTTCTGCAGCTCTCCATGTTGATGAATCTAAACCTCAAGCTCAGCCTTCAATAAACATCTGAACTTCCCAGAGCTCTACAGGTTTAAACTCTTTTCAGACCAGAACAACAGAGTCAGCCAAGCTCATTAACACACAGCACAGTTCACTCAGGTTCAACTTGAACATTTATTCACACAGAAACACTGCAGGGATCGTGTGATACCTAATGGGTAGGATACCTGCCCCTGGACCATGACATCATGGGTTTTAATCCTACCTTCAGCATTCATAGTGTGTGTGTGTGTGTGTGTGTGAGAGAGAGAGAGAGGATCTGTGTGTGTGTGTATGTCCTTCCTTTCTTATCAGAGTTTACACTGAAGAACAAGAACTCACTCTGGACCAGAGAGAACATCTCCACTGCTGAATGACCGGTTACTCTTCACACAGCTGGGTTCTCCTCCTGCTCCACTGAAACCAACAGGGCGAATCATGGACCCATCATTCTTCATAGAAACACAGCTGGGTTCTCCTCCTGCTCCACTGAAACCAATAGGGCGAATCATGGACCCGTCACTAGGCCTGTCATGATAAACAGTAAATCAATTAATTGCACGATAATTAAAATGAGGTCAGTAATTTTCCGGCCGCGATAATTTTAATTTGCATGCTTGTTTACTTTCCTCGTATTTTTCACAACGGACTTCACTGTTGTGCATTGGTCTCTACCGCCCCCTCTGGTTTCCTTAAGGTAATGAGGCATGACCTCTCCTGTCAGTTAGCCAGCCGCATGGTGAGAAAATACTAACGTTAGTTGAGAATCGGAGATGGAATTGGTGTCAAAGCCGAACGCGACAGCTTCAGTGTGGGAGCACTTTGGATTTAAACCAAATGGACATGGTGAACCACTGTGCTAGCCGGTATGTCACACTTGTGGTAAAACAGTAGCAAGAATAGGTATTTGCAAACTGAAACTAAGTGGGACACGTGTGGTCCGTTGGTCTTTTTAATCCGGCCTGACAATGAACTCGTCTCGGGCCGTTAAGTTACTCAAATTAGGTACGCATTTAAGCTGTGAACACCACTTATGCCACTGTGCCACTTACATGACGGGACTTTTTTTCAGGAATCGGGCCAGAAGAGCTGATCTCTGGAAAAAAATAAATCATACTGCATGCTCGGCTCTCTCAGATCCCACACGGCAAAATATCTGTAGAATCATATTTTATCCAAACATGGCAAGTATGAATGCTTTGTGTGCCTTAGAGTTTTTTTACAGTTGATTTTATGTAAAAAATATTCGGATATTATTTTTTTTGTTTTCATAACATTATGTTTGTGATTGACACAATCCAGGTCTCACACAGTGTTTCCTGCCATGTCGGTCTTAAACAAATCAGAATCAAAATCTAAAAAAATACATTTATAGGATTATTTTACATTTACATAAATACTTATTGAATATTATTATACTTCTGATTATCAGTAGCAGCTTTTCAAAAAATATAATTTAATGCTTTTTACAATGGGAGAAAATTAATTTTGCACAGAATTAATTTCAGATTCAGATTTTTTCATGTGGCCCCCTGTAGAAATGTACTGCCCACCACTGAGCAAGAGGATTTTTAACACAGCTGGACACACTGCTACTCATCAGAGATCCTGCCTTAAGCTACACAAAGTGAACGTATGCTGACTGTCTTACAATGTCTTCCACTCCCAGGGTTATATGATCTTTAGAAGTCAAGGTTTATGGATCTTTGTAAGGGTGCATTTGCATTATTATGTCATTGTCATTTCATCAGTTGAAAATGGACACAATGTCAATATTATCATTTATCGCAATAATTTCTGGGACAATTTATCATCCAGCAAAATTTGTTCTCGTTACAGGCCTACCCATCACTCTTCATAGACACACAGCTGGGTTCCCCTCCTCCTCCACTGAAACCAATAGGGCGAATCATGGACCCGTCACTCTTCATAGACACACAGCTAAGTTCCCATCCACCTCCACTAGGATGCTTCGCTGTAGAAATTTTCTTCTTCTCAGGTGCACAGGTGGGTTCTGGAGATTCTGCATGCCTTAATATGTGAGAAGATCTTCCACAATAATAGTATAGTGTTAATAAAGATTTCTTTACTAAATGGGTTCATATCATTAACAGTATCATCAAAAATTTTTCCTCTTTTCTTCTATTCATATTTTATTATTAGCTTATTAGGTTAAGAGCTGATGGGAAGTTACTCACTTTGGGTAAGAGGTTCCTCCTCCACTGCTGGATGGATGGAGCTCCATCACAGAATTCACTCTCCTCACACACACATCTGGACAGTTCCCTGAGAACATTTCCATTAAATCACCATCATTCATGCAGCATTATTAAACAGAAGAGTAGGAAATGTAAATATTTCTAGGGCTACACAACATACCTGTAATTTACTGCAATATGCAAATGAGCCTGATGAATTGAAGTCTTGTAATATATGAAAAAATATATAAATATATAAAACTGTACAAATAATATAGGTAGGGATGCACTGAAATTTTGGCCACAGGACAAAAATTGCAAAAAATGTATTTTCGGTTTCGGGCGATTTTTGTAATAACGCAACCATGGCCTCCATGTGCCAGATTGGATTAGGGTCAGCATGTCTGCCATGTCAGCGCATTTCTATATTTCTAATAAAGACACATGGAAAGACGTTTTTCTCAAAGTGGGGATTAATTTGTCATATAAAATCAAAACGTACCGATCACCATGCAGGATATGAAGCATAGAAAAGCCTGTTGAGACTCTTAAACCTGTCTAGTAGTTAGGACACTCAACTACGTTCATGACATCCGGGGTGTGATTCAACCTCGGAAACGCAGAGGTAGAATTTCACTTTGAGCAGTGGTGTGTTCAATTATGACAAATGAATGGTAAATATAATAATATTTCCGATGTGTTGCTTTTAGGTTGTTCATGAGTGGGACCAAGGAAAATATTTTATTACAAATGTTATTTTATTTTGTGCATTATCTAAATGCTAAATAAATATCTTCAAATTTCTGTAAAGATTTATTATTTAAGTAATTTAATAATAATAATTTATTTTGGTTTTCAATTTCGGATTTCGGCCAGGGTGTTTCCTTATTTTCGATTTTGGCACAAATTTTTTTTTGGTGCATCCCTAAGTATAGGTGTTGGTGAATCGGTGTATCGTGGGCAGAGCTACACTGATGTAGCCAGAATAATTTTAATTTGAAAACTGAGGCATGACTGTAAAAAGCACCGTTTGACCCAATGTTTTAATTCCAGTGATAAAAAAAGTGATGATCCTGGCCCTGAAATGTACAAATAAGTGCTGTTGTGTGCTCATGCATGATTCTTAGCAACCACGTTTTTTTTTTATCTTAGTCCAATACTGAATCTCTAATTATGGTTTTCTCAACTGTTAGACAACCCGCAGACCTAAAACTAATATTACTATCTTTAGACTGAAATTAGAGATTGTAATATTTATGGATTATTTTAATTTATGGTATCCCATCTACCCCATCCGTGCTGTGAAGGCAAGTGGTAGAGTGATATTAAGGCTCCAGTAGTAAGGACAGGTAGTCCTCCCTAATTCAGAAGGGCAGAATAAAAAGTGCAGAATGTAATGCTGATGAGGTTCTGTGTGTTCTGAATCTGTTCCACAATTCTACAGTCAGGAATTCAGGAGGGAGGTGATCTTCAGTCTGGGAGCACAGGGGGGTTGGGGTTTGGGTACATGCTGTGAGTAAAGCAGTACTGTAATCCCATTTCAGTGTTTCTCCACAGCTCCAGCTGCTAACACCACCCTCTAACACTACGGATTTCCAATGTACGCCATCTTGGAAACAACATCCCCAGTGTTTCCCTGTCCAACGTGTTCTTGCGCACATCTTCAAAGTTCAATTGTGCGCAGTTTTCTAAATACAATCTAGAGCTGCTCTGTCCGCCATGATCTAGCGACGCCCAGAACCTATACAACTAAACAAAACTTTTAACCGAACAGTTTGTAAGTGTAAGAACCTCCCACCTCCGTACACATGTTTTTTTCATAGGCAGTTCAGTGTATGTGGATGTGTTGGAGGTGATCTTACCGTGTAACGCGCAGGAAGTGTGTTTGTGTGGGAGTTTTTGACTGCGAACAACTCCGCCTGGCTCCGATTTACTTTCGCTTTGAGCCAAGAAACTGTGGATCCGCTCTAAACAGCGCCCCCCTGTGTCCAACAGGGGTCTGAATCTGAACCCCTATCGGAGGGATATTTCATGTTCTATCTGGGCAGGAGCTCCTGTGTCCAGGTCCTCTGTGGAACTTTCCTCCTGGATCAGGGAGACTTTAAAACACACTCGTTTCTGAATCACAGACTTAACTCTCAATGAGAATTAAAACACAATAAAACTGATTTAAGTTTTCACTGGTGAACTGAAACAGGCTGTCCAGATCTGAACATAAACGTTTCCTACCTAAAGAACATGTTCCTTATACCGAGTGTCCTTATTTCTTTGGGTTTTATTTGTTATTTATTTATTGTTATTTATCATCATCATCATTTTCATCATAATAGTTATTATTATTCAACAGTGAATCTCAAAAGTGTGTTATAGCAGTGGTCTCCAAACCCCGGGCCGCGGACCGGTACCGGTCCATGGATCAATTGGGACTGGGCCGCAGAGAAGTAAGTAATTATTTCCAATGTATTTATTATCTGAGTCTGAACGATCATTTATTTATTTTGAAAAATGACCGGATTCTCTCGGTTACATCTCGGTAACGCCAAAAACAGACTGTTAAGAGGAAGCTGCTAATAAAGTTGCATACGAATACACAGTGGCACGTCCAGCCCGTTGGTCTTTTTTATCCGGCCTGCTGAAGATTGGTGTCTCATCCGTGTCTCGACACATGAAGTCGCAGGTGGCTTTTAACAACTGTGAGCCGCCCGTTAGCAAATGTGAATCTAAATTAAAAAAAAGGCTTATTTTCCTCTCCGACCTACACCACAATTTATACATTTACATAAATATCTACTGAATATTCTTATACTTCTAAATGAAATGCAGAAATTGATGTTTATCAACAAATATATTGAAGTCTCAGACAAAACACAAAATATTCTTGGATTAGACTTTAATGAAATAGTAATTTCACAGAAAAGATGTAAGGATCAGTGCTTTTTGGGGGGTTTTATGGGTTTGGTGTTAAACTATTGTTTCCATTCATGTCAAATTTATTTATTTGCAACACATTTTCTTTCATGAACATAATTAGGTTGTTTGTCCTGCTGGGGGTGCAAAATTTCTGGATTTGAAAGGGGACATATTGTAACAATGATTATATTGGCCACCGTCTTTTGTGTTAGTATTTATTTTATGTTTGCTGGTATTTTGGTTTCTGTTACTTTAGGGACTCTTATGTTAACATGTGTTTGGTTTGGGTTTGTGTCATGTGTCTTATGGGTTGCACCTGGTCCTTGTTCATGCTCCTTTGTTAGTACTTAAAATGATAGTTCACCCTAAAATGAAAATTTGATGTTTATTTGCTTACCCCCAGGGCATCCAAGTCAAAGGTGACATTTTTT
>JBBKCR010000122.1:180058-190254 GCA_037577295.1 Ladigesia roloffi
CCGGCGGTCGTACAAGCATTTCACTGCATATCGTACTGTGTATGACTGTGTTTGTGACAAATAAAATTTGAATTTGATTTGATTTGAATGAAAGGCCACCCTTTCAGAGGTCAGTGCAACAGTGTTGAGCTGCTATCAGGACCTTTCACCACTACAGACCTACAAAAGCCAATCATACAATAATTATTACAATGTGAATCACCAGACGAATATTTAAAGTATAAAATTACAGCCAATAGCTTTTTAGAAAGCTGACATGTCAGTGTGGAAAAATGAATAACACACTATGATCCCACACCCCTCAGAACTAGCAGAGAGCAATACATGCTTTGGAGTAGCCTAGTTAAATAACACAGAAGAGAAACTAAAAGCTTTTACGCCACCAGTCAATTCAATGAGATTTTCTACACCTGCATGTTACTCACTTGATATTTACTAAGACTCCACTCGGCATGTTTAATATTTTAATACCGTTATTAGCTAGAAATTGTCAGATGTTTTTATTCATCATTACTGACTGAGAAAAAATGCTTCTAATATCATTCAAATTATAATGTAGATCACCAGATTAGTGTTTTATATTTATTTAACCATCTTTATAAGTGATAAAACAGCAACGAGTGCATTTAAAGGACAATCTAGAGTTTGACTCTACAGCCAAACAAAACCAGTTAATAGGAGTCAAAGCTGTACTGTTACAGATTCTCTCATCTTATAAAGGGAACAAGTTTAATTTGACATGTTTTCATTTGTGTGCATTCACTCAAAATGTTCCACTCAACAACAAAAAAAGGGCTTTTGTATATTAAACAAATGGATAAGTGGTAAAAACCAGTGGAGTGCAGAAACATTTGATTGGTAGTGTATGAAGATCCAACCACTAGAGGATTTATCATACTAGCAAATCAAAACCAGTAAGACATTGTCTGGTTCATTGGTATTTTTATTGCATGACAATTTACAAATAGCAAGTGACACTGGAATTTGCATGAGTCACTGAAATCTGAACGATCTCTGAATGAACAGCTGTGGTAATGACTGTGGTTTCAAAATGAACGCTTCATCTACACCTGTCAACTAGGTATCAGTACTTCATTTTTTTAAATCAAATTACACACTAGGTCTGCAATATGTATATTTGCAATGTGTTTTTTACTAATATTTAGGGCAGCCCTGCTTTGCACAGTTCCTATTGGGATCTGTGCCAGAGTTAATTATACCTTTCGGGTTTACTTGATTATTTGTTGCTTCTCAGCAAACAGAATGGAAAATACCTGGGACCCACAGGGTGTACATACATCTACCTCTTCTAAGGTAGTTTTGCATTGGGACTCCTAATTAAGGCACACAGTGCCAACAGATCATGTCCACACGTCACCACTATATTAGACACTTAATAGCAATTTCTGATTAATAATACTTAATCACCATCTTAGCATGAACGTTTTTGAGAAGGATAAAACTCCACAACCAAATTAAAAGTATAAACTTGTATAAACCTGAATTCTAAATTCTGTATAAACCTGAATTCTAAACACTGAGTCACCTCAATGTGTCCAAATATAAGAAAATCAAAAGAAAACAATAAATAAATCATAATGCAATCCTTATATAATGGCAGAATATGACAACACTCTACTCCAAAGTGACAAAAACCTGAAGGAGGAACTGAGAACCAAACCCAGAAACAAAATCTACATCTGTTTGCTATATGCAACCACAAATGCAGTGTGTCAAGCTAACACCCACCCAACAAAGCCAAACACTAAATGTTCTATACCTGAAGAGTATGAAACTCATCAGACTTATTATCCATATTATTTATATTCATTATTTATAATGGCATTAAGTAAAACCTGGCCAGGCCTTCTTGGCAGAATGTACCACAAAGTCTGATGTTTAGACTAAAGACATAAAAGTGCATTCATAAAAACACAAATATCTGTTTAAAACATCTGGGAAAAAGTCCAGTGTCCATCTAATCCAGTGTAAAGTACAAGTCTGTTCTGCACTGAATGTGTAATCTTGTTTTTACAGGTCCTTGGTACAGGATCTGCATTGAGTCCAAAAGGCATTTGGTGAAACTCACAATACCCCTTCGTAAGACTGCAAATTCAGTATCTCCACAGCCAGCCTTTGAGGATCCATTAGGTTCGGGAACATATTCATGGCTCTGTCCACAAGACGGGCATTAAAAACTGCCCGTAGTTTCTTCCGTACTTGCTCCCTCTCTGGCATTGGTGGGCATGCTTTTGGTGGTGCTGGACCCCAGGAAGCAACCTCACCTTGCCTCGGACTAGGAGGAGATTGGTTGAAGCCCCCATATGGGTCAGACCAGTAACCATGTTGAGGAGGATGCATCCTGTCATGGAAATCATGGGGGAGCCTATACTGGGGCCTGTTCATTGGCTGGTCGGAGGAAGCTCCTCCATAAGAGTTATACTGAGGCTGAGAGTATGGTATGATGCCTGGATTTTGGGAGGCAGACAAGTCCATGCTATGATTCTGGTAGCCTGTACTGCAACTCACGGACTGGAGGGAGCAGCAGCTGCAGGGTTGGCTGGTGAAAGATGGTGAGGATCTGTTCCTACTGCCATGTGGAGGCTTTGAGTTCTTGTGTTGTCCTCTATGAATGTGGTCACAGTGACTACCCTGCAGCTCAATGCCCTGGCATTCATATGAGCCAAGGCCAGAGTCTAGGAGCTCCTGAGAAGGAGTGTGGACTGAGTCAAGACTGGTTGCTGAGTAGTGGCCTGGTCGCTCACGCTTTGAAGGAAACTTCCTTTGAGTGGACTGTGGCCCACTCTTCAGTACTGGCACGTTCTCACTCGTGTGGACCTTCTTAAGGGGTCCCTTCAGATCCAGAGTGAGTTTCTGCTCCATTACTTCCTCTAGAGAAGCATCATGGCCGCCTGATGTTAGTCTGTGTGGTGAAGAGGCCATCTTGGCTTTATCCCGCAACTCATCTGCCAGGGAACGATGGTACTGCTTGGCTCGTTCGGGATGGCTGAACTTACACTTGATCCCATATGTGCACTTCTTTCCTGACATCAAAATGAGAGGAACAGATTATTACTATACGTACATTGCAGGCCAAATGTTTGGACACACCTTCTTATTCAATGTGTTTTCTATATTTTCATGACCATTTCCATCGGTAGATTCTCACTGAAGGCATCAACACTATGAATGAACACATGTGGAGTTCTGTACTGAACAGAAACAGGTGAAATAACTGAAAACAGGTTTTATATTCTAGTTTCTTCAACCTTTGCTCTGATTGCTGCTCTGCACACGGGAGTTTACTGCTAAACTACTCTGGGAACTCCTTCAAGACTCCCTCAAGTCCAAACGTCTGGCCTGTATTGTATGCCTGGAAGAAGACGCTTCAAATTGATGCCTTATTGTATAGAGCTACTTAAACACAGGACAGATATATGTGCTTTTCAACTAACCACTGTATTTGCATGCAGTCTAAGTGGAACATACGGTCCCCTAAAAAATTCCTCGAATTCGCACACAACAGCCTCGGGCTCCCCATGCCAATAAATCACTCACACATTTATCACACTCCCTTACACATCAGGAGACTTTTATTGTTGACTTGCAAGTACATGTTGGCTAATCCTGCTGAGTTATTATATTTGCATAGTAAGTGCTTATTATTCTAAAAAGAAGATTTTAGGCTTACCGTAAGGGCAGGGTAATTTTTTATGGGCTCGCGGAGTCTTGCGAAGGAAGTTATCAAGAGTAGGCCCATGTCTCCCCAGTGGATCATCTGGAGGCATGAACCTTGAAGAATGCAAAGACCAAGGAGAGATGTTTAACTACAGGGGTTTCCTCAGAGCAAAAAAAGAAAATTACAGTGTGGAATTTGTGCACAGAACAAAAAATGCCAATAATGAAGTATGAGGTGTTTCCATTAACCAGAAATTGTTACAGTCAGAAGAGTACAGGAATTTGGGCAATTTTCGATTCTTTATGAGAACCACCTTTCTACTGCTTACTATTAATTTTACTATTAACTAATGTGCATCAAAAGTGCATCAAATTCTGACATTTAACAAAGGGATTTATGAAACGATTCTTGCATTTACTTTAATTGTCAGCTGTTTTGAATGTCTACCACTTTTAACCAGCTTAAACTTAAACAGGAACACACTTCGTACTTCAGCAGGCTTTTGTTCTTACTTTAACCAAAAAAAAAGTGTTCTGATGCATTTTGGTATGATTTACATGGGCAAGAGCATGCTGACTGCTCTGGGGATGGATTTTAAGGAGTTATGGGGGATAAAGACTCCAGAAAGATATTCGATACGATAAAATGAAGGAGTCAGCAGTGTAACTTTATCTCTCCCTCATGCTGACGAATGGTTTCCAGTGCAAGCAAACCCCAGAATGACTGGCAACATGACCTACTTGTCATTGACGAAGGAGTACATAAGGAGCCTCTCCTCAATGAATCGTTTCCACTCTGGCTTTTCCCCCTGCAGGTCACGGTAGGTGTCATTGGACACAATGATGCCGTCTGACTCATACGCCAGCTTGACAATGAAGCGATCGTCGTAGCAGACCACTCGCTTTCCTGCCACACGCCTTGATGGTGTAAAAACAAGAATCTTCCTCTTTTCCAGTTCCCGAAGAATGTGCTGATCTGTGGCGAATAAACCAGAAACACACATATTTCAGCTGTGGGGTTCTGGGCTGCTGGGGTGGGATGCTGGTGGCCAAGTTATTAGGATAATTACTGGGCCTCTTGACCAAAAGCTCATCGGTTTGAATCCTACAATCAGAATTCCCCCACTGGTTTCCTGAGCAAGACCCTCAAGCCCAAGTTGCTCCAGGGGGCCTGTACCCCGTCGTTAGTAATTGGAAGTTGCTTTGGATAAAAGCATCTGATGAATGCCATAAATGTAAATGCCACTGTGGCATCGCTTGGGATTGAACTCAATCTCCCAATATTAGGACCAATGTTTAGACAGCTGTCCTATTCAGAGACATATAAAACATATTACTATGGAAATAATCTGTCAGCAATACATTTAACATTGCAATTAGTTGAATTCAGTATCACTGTGTGTTAATACTGATTTTGTGCACAGTGAACACTTGCACAAACATTGATTAAAATGAGTGCACTAAGTTATAGGTACTCACTAGGCCCACACTCACATTGTGCTTAACGTCCTGTACCCACAGTTTGTTACCTCAATGCTTCATCATTTTGGTCCAGTGAGCTCCCAGATGCGAGGGTTGCTGAACCTGCAGTGTCTTTAGCTCCTTAACACATTGTTCCGTGAATCTGTGGCCTACAATGTAACCAGTTTCACTAAATATCTTGGACCTCTTGTTTCCTGTGTCCAACTCCAGAATACACTGCACGTCTGTAGATCAGAGTCGGCTCTTTACTGCTGCATTAGGATATGAGATGGCCACATTCGTGTTCTGTGCCTGGGAAGGGTTCACAATAGATGTGTACCAGGTGTCTTCAAGCGTGACCAGGCGTAGTTTAGTGAGCACACAAGTAAGCAAACAAGAGTTTGGAGGTAAAGTGTACTCAGGCATGGCATGAATCGTGTTCCGTATCAATGCATCTTTAAACACTCAATGTGTTTCCGCAAACATATCAGCAAAAATATATTAATTTATTAAAAATTATCAGTTTCTATCAACTGCACGTGAAACACAAGGGCTGAGCTCTGAATGTGATACTCATTAGAGCCCTATCTACTTAAGCAAACAGCAGTGATGGTGGTGCAAGTTATCCTCAAGCTTCAGGAAGTGTTTAAGCTTTTTCTTTTTTTGAAAAAAGCCCCTGGGCTAGTCACGTCACCCATCTACTCCCAGACAGAAGACAAACAAAGTGGGTTTCCCTCAACACATTCCTGGACATTCATGCACTTCCTAGACCCAAAAGCTTTAAAGCCGACCTCTGTGAATGAGTACAGGCAGACACATGGTCTGTTAATCTACAGTTACGACCACGGTCTAAAATCTAAAGCGCTAACCTCCTGCGAGCCTCACAAACAAGTGTGTTCCATCTGAATGACACACTGTAGTGTGAGCTGTGTGATCACTCATTGTCCAGGAATTACCAGCATGCCACTTGAGGTGTGCGACTGAGATAACAACAGGGTGATGAAAGCAGTGCTCTTGGCTGCCAAACACCAAGGTAAACACAAGGAAGCCACAATGTTGTCTTGGTTATTTCTGGCAACAGTTTTTGTTTGCTTGGTTTGCTGCAATTTATTGCAGTTAATCAAGAAGCTTTACTTCCCGAAAGCATGATATATCTACAGTCTCCTTTAAATGGGCGAGACTACATTCAGTAGTGGCCTATGTTTGGTTAGTTAGCTGTTTTGTGCTTTGCTTTGTATTTATGTAAATATTAGGTACTACAATCTTCCAGTGTTTCCCAACCAGTCATCCCAACCTCAAGGGTCGAGGTTGGAAACAATTGGTATATGGTTCATGCAAGATGTTTGTGTATATGGAGGCTGGCATACATGACAGTAAACTGTAAGCAGCTCAAGATTAATGGAAGGAAGGTTTGGATATGATGGATGGATCCTGGAGGATCAATTCCATCTTTAGTTCAGAAGTTACAGTAATGCATAGTTTAGTGTTGCCCCATCACTACAGCACTAAATTTGGGAAACTAGTGAGGAGACTGCTGGCTCGAAACATCATGAATTAATTTTACTTCATACACGTGACTTTTGTAACATAGCTATTTTATTGAGATCCTGATGGTGTGGGTTTCCTCCCTTTCAGCGATGCTCACAGAAGTTAATTGAGTTGTAATGGCTCCCCCTTGTGGAGAATGTTTAGTGTGCAAAACATTGCTTAACAATTATCATAAAAATTTTGGATTATTTTGTCAAGTAATCGATTATAAAAATAATTAAACCAATCCTAATATAATGTATCATATTCTGCAAAAAACTAAATCCCGCTAGACAGGATTAATCATGCTCCCTATGTAGTGATGTATACAGGCAGGCAGTGGACGAAATCTACAAAACAAGGAGAAAAGCATATTGTGTCGCGATTTATGACATTGAATACTGTCAGATACTCTCACCTGTGATTGGTACATCCGGCCTGGGCTGCTCCCGCCTCCAGGAGGGCACAAACACAGTCACGTCTGTGTGGCCTCGATCCAGGAAGTAATTTACAGCCAGCTGAATTCCCAGGCAGGAGAAAACTTCCTTGTTCCCATGGCTAAACGAGAAAGAAAACATATTACTATGAATTTTACTATCAGACACTTCTAGAGAACAGGCAGTACAGTTACTGGGGATTTAATCACTGGCATCTCTGAACTGCAATGCGGAATGTACCCAGGTACGATTTGTTTAAGGCCAGGTGTTTACATTTTGTTATACCAGATACAACAATATAAAACATGGTCCCTCACTAGACCGCAGTCCTGCTCTGCAGCACATTCGTGGTGTTTCAGGCCTGAGGACCAGAGCGAAGAAGCTTACTATGCAGTCAGGCCAGTTCTGGCTTGATTCTCCACCTTTGACACATCGGCCCCTCTGGGAAGGGCGGAGGCCTCGATTTGCATAGAGCTGGATTTGCATACAAGACATGGTTAGACATGGAGTTTACTGGGACAAGTGGGACATGTGCCTCTGGGCTCCTGGGAACACTTCTCAAACCGCCGTTTGCTCTGCCAAGAGAGGTTTACGGTATTATTTATTCATTCACTTTATTTATAATTAAAAATGTCTTCCAGCAGAATATACGAGGACCTAAACGACACTTTTCAATTTCATACAGTTCACACACGTCGACAAGACGAATTATTTCTTTTTTACTACACACTACCAAACCAAACCCCTTAATTTTACCCCCTATAATTACCTTAATTTCTAGGAAATTAAGAAAATTTAAGGGAAAAGTGCACAGATTAAAGCTGATTAAGGGGCAAAACTAAGTTTTTCCCTTATATTTTCAAATCCCTTAAATAACTGAACTTATTGAATAATCATACCTTAAATCCATTTTAAAGGTAAAATTAAGTAATCAGTTTACAAATTAATGACCATTTAATTTAAATTAAATTGATTGGTATATTTTCAGGGGTAAATTAAGGTACAGTTAAGCACATTTTAAGTACATTGTGTTTCATAGTCATTGTAAGAGCTTAAAATATGAGCAAGAATAGGGATAACACAGTAAATTATGAAATAACATGTAAAGCTACGTGTACTGTTGCCTAACTACTGTCCGTGACCAAACCCCAAGAGGAACCATGATTTAAGGTATGACTGTGCATATGAAAGCAGGAACCAAAGTCATGAGGACAAAAGTCATAAATAGGAACCAGCAGTCAGTGGAACTAAACAGGCGCCTGAAAGCACTGTGAGTTTTCACTGAAACTGACAAGACTCTCACCCAAAATCTTATTAAGGCATTATTATAAGGAGTATATAGGCTGTAATACACTCTCATGAGTTGCTCTTTTTCTCAATCGAGCAACTATTCGCCCTCGAGCTGTGAACAGGGTTCATGGGTCTTCTGCTCTTGAACGATTGCACAATTTCCTCTAAAGCCAAACGCAATAGGATACCAAGGACAGGACATAAAGGGAAAAAGAGCAAAAAACAGCAAAAGGAAGGTAGACTCGCTTTTTACTTTGTAACAGACCTGGTTTCTAATTCTCTGTCTGGCTAATATTAATAAAAATGTAGATCTATTATATAATATTTGCATCTGGCTCATTTTAACCCACTACTTCAGGCATTAGTAATATATTCTGTATCTACAACTTATACTTTGCATCAGTTAAATGAATTCAAATGATTACACTTTCAGTTTTTTGTGGATTAAAGATGACAGTAACATCTGATTTATTTTACTGAATGTGCTGAAATTAAACTGTGTTAATGAACGATTGTGCATAAGTTACCCAAATTATTTGCATATCTTAAACAAATAGTGATTTAAACTGTCTGATGTGTTGAAAATGGTCCCCAATTATTACATACACAGTAACTGGTATTTGTTTCACATCTGCACACACTTAGTCTTTACTTACACTTCATTTTATTTATTTATTTGTCTTAAAATATTTCATTTTAATATTTATGTATTTTAATGTTCGTCTTCAATCTTTAATTTTATCTTAGATTTACTTGTTTACTTTAAACTCGGCATTGTTTGTGGACAGCAAAAAATAATTTAATTGCACAGAGAAATGACTAAACACTTTGAATCTTTAAATCTTGAATCTTGAATTGCTATATAGTAATAAATATTTTCGAAGTTTAAACTGAACAAAATTTCATTTTTCATTTAACATGCCACCTACAGGCCCATCACCTTTCCATCAAGGCAGCATTAACACACAGAATATCTTCTGTAGGATCAGATCAGACAGACCACTGAAGTGATCCCACTTGCCCTTGACCCTGCCACTGGTATACCCCCCGAGTGCGCTAGCCTGGTACGGCAGCTCCGCTACTTTCTGAGCTTCTTTCTTATTTTCCACACATTAATCTCTTAACTTTAACCTAACTCTTAGTAATTTAATTCTGACACCATGCACTTCCGTTTCGTGCTAGTTCTGGTAGCAAATTTCCAACTTCTGGGACTAATACAGGCTTATAAATGCTAATGAAGGCTAATACATGCTAATACAGGCTAATAAAGGCTAATAAAGGCTAATACAGGCTAATAAAGGCTAATACAGGCTAATAAAGGCTAATACAGGCTAACAAAGGCTAATACAGACTAATACAGGCTAATACAGGCTAATAAAGGCCCAGACCCATTTTGGTAGGAACCGATCTCATTCAGTTCCTCCTTTGACAAAGATCCTTACAATCAACCATTTTCCAGCTTCTAACACACTGATATGAAGATCTAATGGGACAGTAACTGGACTGGTGTTACCAATTTTCTTCACTTCGTCTGTCAGAGGGTTTAGTGATATCAATGTTCCATGGCTCTGTGCAGTCAGTGAGTTTTAAAAGAGGTGATAAATACAAATTAAAATAAAAACAGCTCCGGTTTCTCAGGTTTTATCTTTTATAGGTGTGAGTGTTGACTGTTGAAAATATTTCTCCTAATTTCAAAATGAAAATATTGTTCTGTAAAGCACAATTCTAAAGGAAACGACCAAAACATCAGAATAAGAGAAACGATGCAGCGTTTACAGAACCGGAATAATCCAGAGAAAACAA
>JBBKCR010000122.1:223783-235088 GCA_037577295.1 Ladigesia roloffi
AGAGAGGGAGAGAGAGAGAGAGAGAGAGGGAGGGAGAGAGAGAGTTAGAGGTAGGGAGAGAGAGAGAGAGAGAGAGAGAGAGAAGGAGGGAGAGAGAGAGAGGGAGAGAGAGAGAGAGAGAGAGAGAGAAAGGGAGAGAGAAAGGGAGAGAGAGACAGAGAGAGTAAGAGAGGGAGAGAGAGGGAGAGAGAGGGGGAGAGAGAAAGAGAAAGGGAGGGAGAGAGAGAGAGAGAGAGAAAGAGGGAGATAGAGGGAGAGAGAGAGAGAATGAGAGAGAGAGAGGAAGAGAGAGCTCCCCTAGAATTGCTCCTGTCCCCCCTTAAGGCCCCCCTGAACAGCCAAATATTAAAATATATATATTTTTGAATCTCGACATGCGCTGGCTTAAAAATGAAACTAATGCTAAGTGTTCTACACGGACTACTTAAAGCACCACACGCGCGAAGACACACGCGCGGTGACACACCCGCACCACACACACACCACTCGTTTCAGCCGAGTATCCGGCTCATCCATACTGCCTTATGTGTCTTGTGTCTTATTTAGCCTGTATAGAATGTCTATTGTAATTCAATACAATGTTGCAATCTAGATGAAAATTTTTTGTTCTAATCAGGGCTACGCAGAACAGGGAGTGAGAAATGGCGTTTCGATTCTGTTTTGCACATAAATGTGAATTGACAATAAATCTATGAATCTTTGTTTAGTCTGCCCCCTTCGCCAGACTCTGATGAGAACGGCCGGCCCTATAGGATGTGCTGTCATAAAAAGGAGAAGAATTGGCAGAGCTGGCAGGTTTGGAGTGTGATGCTTGTTCGTACAGTATATCCACCCCCGTGGTTTCTGTGCCCCATCCATCAGGACAGGTTGCATTAGGAAGCCACGCTGGCTTACAAGTGACTCAGCAACTTTTAGCTCTTTGCCTCCAGATAAAGGCTCATTAAACTAAAAGCTTTACTGGCCCATCTCGACTTCCTGCCTTTTTCTAAACCAATAACGCCCACTCCTCCCCCTCTCCCTCCCTCCCTCCCTCCCTCCCTCTATCCCTCCTTCAGAAGAGGGGGTGCATGGGGACGGCATCGATCGGATTAATTGAGCACCCCGGCCCTGATCTCCGAACCCGGCGTCACATTAATGACCGTCCACTTACTCGCTGGCGTAGGAGTCGCGTTCCACACTCTCCAGCATTCGGCCGACGAACTGAAGGGGTAATTGTTTATTTTTCTGTCTGGTTATGTTCGTAAACAGGGCAGAGTCTGGTCTCCTCACCGAGACAGTGAAGGATGGGCTGAGTAGACGGATGTTGGAAACAGTAGGCTGTGTTAAACCCTCTGACAGCCAGTCTCACAGCTTGAGAAATATTCTAATAGATATATTGTATTAGGAAAGAATGATCTGCCTCCAGCGTCCGCACTTCCGTCCCACTTAACCTCGGATTCACCCCGGAATATTATAACGCTATGACTAAATGCTTTTTCCGGACGTCCCTCCGGTTGTCTCTGGAGTTTCCTCGTGTTTTGCGTTTAGTGCTCCTGGCCTACAGTTAATTGATCTCTAATTTGTTGTTGTTTGCTTGGATGCATGAGTGGGCTGCGCTGATGTGCGCCGTCTTTATTGGCCTCCTTTAACTTTCATTTATCTTGTCTATCGTCGCCAAACATTGGTCGCAACCAGCTCTGTACACTCAGGCCTTATACACTCCTGTCTGTGACGCACATGACTGCCTCGGCATCTTCTCAAGAACACATTTCCAACAACAAATACAATATAAAATGTATAAATGACTCCTATACAGGTCATTATATGTTAAACAGGCTGTAAAAACATTTCGAAATCAGTGTTTATGTGATATTATGAAAAACAGGACGCTGAAACACACTAAACTGTTCAGCCAGCTGATCCCACCCATTCTGTCTGGAGTCCTGGATTCTCATAAGAGGGATAACCTTTATCTGTGCTCATCTGTGGTCTGGAAGGAACCTGGTTTGACACGCCAGGTGGCATATGGATAAGAAATCCAATTTTTTGCTAAAAACGATGTAGACCTTTGCTAACACATGACAAGCATCAGGAGCTGTTGAAATCTTACACTTTCTAATATTGGAAACAGCGAGTGTCCATAAATATCAACAGCAGTTTTCCAAAAGTGCTATTTGTTGGTTTGGTAATAAGGTAATAAGGTAGTTTCCTGTAAACTACCACCCCTCCCCCACCCCCAAAAATAAATACATACAATTCTCTGTTCTTCCAAAAAGTCATACTGTAAATCTATTGGCTCAAGTCAGGCATATGCATTGAAGATATTTTTGTAAGATGTACAATCCTAATACAATTATTATGTTATGGCCATGCAGCTCCAGGCACAGTGCACAATGAACATTGTGAAAATTCTTTAAACCTTTACAAAAGTTTATTTAAAATGTTCTGGAACAGTGTAAATAGTGAGCTCCTGCAAAGGGTTCTTTAAGTAGAAGAACCACTTTTGGGTTTCTTGAGTGCAAAGAACCTTTGTACAGGTTTAAAGAACTTGGTAGTTCCCTGTAAACAGCCTGAAGTTTCTCTGTTCAGATATCCGTCTTCCATAAAGTCATACTGTAAATCTATTGGTTCATGTCAAGTCTTCTTCCCAGAATGAGTTGAACCGATTTTTGTGAGATATACAATCTTAATACAGTTCTCTCTTCCATTCGTCCTCAGGTTATGGCCACGCAGCTCCAGGTACAGACGCCGGGAAAGCCTTCTGCATGTTCTATGCCGTGCTGGGCATCCCTCTGACACTGGTCATGTTCCAGAGCCTGGGCGAGAGGATGAACACGTTCGTGAAGTACCTGCTGAAGCGCATCAAGCGGTGCTGCGGCATGCGGATCACGGATGTGTCGATGGAGAACATGGTGACGGTGGGCTTCTTCTCCTGCATGGGGACGCTGTGCATCGGTGCGGCCGCCTTCTCGCACTACGAGGACTGGAGCTTCTTCCAGTCCTACTACTACTGCTTCATCACCCTGACCACCATCGGCTTCGGGGACTTTGTGGCGCTGCAGAAGAACCGAGCCCTGCAGCGGAAGCCACTGTACGTGGCCTTCAGCTTTATGTACATCCTGGTGGGGCTGACGGTAATCGGGGCCTTCCTGAACCTGGTGGTACTGCGGTTCCTCACCATGAACAGCGAGGACGAGCGGCGGGACGCCGAGGAGAGGGCGTCTCTGGCGGGGAACCGGAGCAGCATGATCATCCACATCCAGGAGGAGTCCATGCAGAGGAGCCGGCGGAGACGGGAGCAGCAGAGGCAGCAGAGGTACAGATCGGAGGTGACGGACCTCCAGTCCGTCTGCTCCTGCATGCACTACCATGAGTTCGGCAGCTCGGCCGCCCTGGCCTCGGGAGGCGGGGGACCGGGGATGGGAGTGCCTGGAAGAGGCTTTTCCCACCAGAACTCTTTCAGCTGCCAGCTGAGTCCACCCCAGTACTTTCACTCGGCCGTCACGTACCGCATCGAGGAGATTTCGCCCGATACGTTGAAGAACAGCTTCTTGCCTTCGCCCATTAGCTCCGTCTCCCCCGGCCTGCACAGCTTCACGGACAACCTGCGCCTGATGAGACGGCGCAAGTCCGTCTGAATGGACCCCAGGGCGGCTCCCCCCCCGCAACCCCTTTTTTCAATACGAAAAGTATTTATTCAGTAATTGCCAAACCAGTGGTCATGGTCACGATCCATTCTGCGTTCCCTGCCTGATCTCAACCGCTCATGTCACGGTTTGCGTAGATTTACAGACTTACCGCAGGGTCCACAATGGAACCGTAACGGAAACCCTCGTATTCCAAAAAGGAATGAATTTGTGTATTTCGCACTCTCACATGCTGGATTAGCATGTTGTGCTGTCGGCCATGAACACAGTAGCTTTCCAAACACCTCAGCTTTTAAGGCTCGATTCTTTCTTTGCACTGGATGAGCACATTGCCATGATAGCACCGCAAGGCGTTAAAAAAAAAACACTTTTACAATGTTTTACGAGTTGTTTTAATTAAAACTGCTTGTCGAGGCGTCAGATTTTGTACATATTCTTCTATCTCTTCTTCTAACCGCCTCTGTTCCAATGGGACGGCGCACATTGGACGTAAATTTGTTCTCCGTTGATACGGACGAACAAAGCTCGGCAAGTTTTCTTGCTAGACCAAATTGTAAATAGCACCGTAGGCTTGTGTGCATGAATCCTCGCTCATGGAGATTGACAGAAGGCTAATTCAAAATTCAAGATTCCAGATTCTGATGAAATCTGATGAAATGTGATGAAAAGTGATCCCACAAAGGCAAATCAGGCACGAGTGTAGATGGACAGATAGAAAACGAATAGGAAAAAGGTGTAATGTTGTAAAATTACATATGTAAAGTTTGTAACATGGCCTATGCATAGGTAACCATGACAGTGTACATCGGGCATGGGACGCAGACTGGGACACCAAAACTTGCTCCCACAGATCCAAGGTCAAGAGGTGCTTTACTGGCATCTTGGCCATATTGTCACATCAAAATCCCATAGCTCATTTTCTCGACATCATTCGAAAATACCAGCTGTCTTGTGAACACTTCTTGACGAATAGGGACGATACAAATGGTCTGAAATGACTAGAAATAGAGTTTCAGTCCGTAAATGTAGCTAAAAGTTAAGAAGTGCTCTACAACGCTTCCATTTTTTTATGTTGTTAATCAGACCACAATATCAAGTCAGTGCAATTAAACAAGAGACATCTTCCTGTGGAATTGCTTCATCCCAGTCCATACACTCCTGAGTTGGCCAATCGAAGATTTGTCTTTAAGTCCTTGATTAGCTACCCTCTTTAAAAGAAGATGCCACAAAGGGTGAAGCCTCAGTTGTGAGTGTGAGGAACCTTTTACAGACCTGAAAAATCATTTAAGATGAAACAGAAGTTCACAACCTCTTTAAGATTATGAAGATACCATCAGGATGGTTCTACATTGTGATTAGACGACACTATGCAAAAAAAAAAAGAGCATCACATTTAAAACCTGTTAAGTTGAACAGTGTGTACTTTTAAAAGCTAATATCATCACTGTCGGGCCAAAGCCTCGTATGTCCAAAACAGCTATTTTTCAGGAAACTCAAGAAACGATGTATATTCTAAACAAATTAATACTGTGTCATCAAAAATTGGTATAACTATTTCATTGTTTATAATTTTACAGACCCACATGGAGACTAACTAATAGTAGCGATTTATGAAAAAACAACTAAAACCATAGTTGGAGTTACGAGGTTTCTGCCAGACAGAGTTAGTTTAGTTTTACTGAATGTCCTCGTGTCTGATTATTCGCTGACCTCTCCTCAAATGTCCCACCTGGCATTTTAAGGTGGAGTCAGCGTTGAATCAACGTCAGGTGCGTCAGGTGTCAGTGTTGGATAACCTCTGGATGTTGTTTAGATTTTGCTAATCTAACTCAAATTTTATTTATATTTCTATGTTGAATCCATAGTGTTGAATAAATGTTTTTTCATAAACTGACATTCTTTCAACCACATTTAAACATTTAAGGTCGATCGAATGCCAGCTGGGGTAATATGTAACACCTCAAATATCTGGTTCAGCTTAGTCCACACTTTTAATTCAATTAAATCAGGAGCTGCTGATGGAATTTTTATTCAAATTTAAACAACGGCTGGAGGAACCGAGGAGGAATTTGAAACCGAACCTGCGTTCTCCTCGCCAGCTCACAACGCTTATGTTTTTTCAAACAAAACAAAAATCTTGATTCAGTATTGTTTATTTGTTACATGCATAGTTATACAAGCAAAACACACAGTGAAATGTATCCTGAACCGTTCCTTTTTCTGACTGTGGAACATAAAAAAGGTGTACAAATGTTGAATGTAAAAAATAATCTAAATAACTTAACTTAATATCTAAAATAGCAACTTAAAAAAGGAACACAAGTTAAAGGTAATATATGGAAGCTAAATTAGAGTATTTTTCATTTAAGTTATACGTTATTACAGAAGCAACAGGCTGGCAGATATTATTTAATAATATTTCATGATAATTTGTGTATTTACTTGATAAATATCTTTAAACAATTTAAACAGGAGCCTAAGACTTTAGCACAACATGTTCCGGTGCCCGGTTCCGAGCCCTTCTATAAAGATTCCAAACAATATATTCAAAAGTTACTGTCACTCATGCAGACTGAGCAGGACGTCACTTCTCGTACGACACAGTCTCCATAGTAACCCAAAATCTCAACGTTTACCAAGAGACGGCCTTCAGAGAATGCGCAAGCCAGAGTTTCACATAAACAGAAGACATTATCATCAGGTCAGCACGAAAAAAACTCTTAGCTCAGAAACTAAGGATAAATAAATGAATAAACAATATATTCCTTTAACAGTGTGAAGGTTCTCAAAACTTCAGGAAGGCTTCTCACACACCACATTGATGTAAAGTGATTCCCTAAGAACCCTCATTAGGACGTTCTTTAGGGAACCGGTCCTGAGGCGGTCCAGGTCTGTTCTCCAGCCCAACTCACAACATGTAGCGATACAGGAGAAAACCTGGACCTTCTTTTGGTCCCTGCAGAGTCACCTGAGGAACCGAGGAACCCTTTTAGGAACGTTTACATTTAGGAGTGTTTTTGGAATGGGAGGCCAAATCTGCAGGAAGGTCCATCTTCAGGTGGAAGGTTGCTGGATTTACTACTGATACACACACACAATCACATACACGAACACACACACAGCATCTTCAAAAGCTGCTCCTTAACCAAATGTCTTTTTGGCACTTTTCCATTCTCCTTTGTTCGGTCCTCATGATGAGACACGTACAGGCGCACTGTCGAGATAACGGAGGAGCTCGGACGGAAATCCGATAAAACTCTGCGAGTCTCTTAATAAAGGACGCATCGCATGACGCATGGATATCTGTTTTCCACAGAAACTCATTTATCTCTTCATCGGCGGGCCACTGTGCGCCCCCCATTTTTTTTGAGCAATGCCCAGAACCCAGGCTTGAATTTTATCACCTGTTCTCACGCGAGACCACGCACACACGAGCTTCGGCTTCAATACGGAGAGAGAGGGAGAGAAAAAGAGAGATTATTTTTTAACAGACAGAGAATAACAATACTGTTTTATCTTATCTAAAGAAGACTTCTAGCTGGGGAGAATCTCAAGTGCCACACACCGACGAATGACAAATAAAACAACAAACTGATTTTAAAAGTGACTTGAAAGCATCAGGTTTTATTTTTGTTTGTTTGTTTGTTTATTTGTTTGTTTGTTTGTTTTGAAACAAGCAATTCCTTTCTGGAAGCCAAGACAGAGGAATGCCGTGTCCGCCCCAGCACCTAGCATGTGCATCCGTCACCATTCGATATGTGCGAGACCTTCTGTTTTTATTGTTTTTCTTTCATTTTTTTGTTTTTTCTTTTGATTTTAATTTATTAAAACCTTGTTTCCTTTAAAGGGAGGTTTCGTATACTGTAACCTGTATGTAGAGAATTTTCCAATTGTGTAATATATGGATGTGATTGGAAAGGGGGGGCAGCAAAAGTCATCAGGTTTTGCCTGATCAATAAATTTAAGAATTGCATGTGCTTTGATTAAAAAAAGAAAAGAAATAACTGGTATGCATAAATTGTCAAAAGGGAAAAAAACTACAATAGCAACCTTGCCAATGGATTGAAAATCAAAAGCAAATAATCCTTTAAGTTTATTTTCTAACAAAAAATGAATAAAAAAGTTATTTTTGTTCTTCTCAAAGATGTCTGTTTGTGGTCCTGATGTCTTTAGAACTTCATTGAGGTTCCACACGTGCAAGGAACCTGCCAGGTCTACCCTGAGATGTGGGTTCCGTCACTGAGTGTGTTTAAATGGCAATGTTTCTCGTTCCACATCAATAATGGTTTCATTAACCTCCTCTACCTCGTATTCAGAATGTGCTGAAGCTGTTGGAATAGATTCAGATTTAAATTCAGATTCAGATTCAAATTCAAATTCAAATTCAAATTCAGATTCAGATTCAGATTCAAATTCAAATTCAGATTCGGATTCAGATTCAGATTCAAATTCAGATTCAGATTGTATTTGTCACACACAATATCATGCATGGTACCACATGCATCGCCCAACCTTAAAAACAGAAAAAAATCAGTAGAAACAGTGTGAAGGTAACATGGTAAGGATGGTAAAATATAGTAAAGCTATTTTTACAAAGAGGGAAAAATAGACCATGAACAAAACCTGCTTATTTTTTATATTAAAGCTTCTTAATTATTGTTACTGACTGTAATTTCTATCCTTGCTACCTCTTGCCAGACCGGTTTATCCTCCTGAAATGTATTGTATTGTCTGTATGGTCGGAGAGGTCCAATTTCACTGCATGTAAAAGTGTAGTGACAAATAAAAGGCTAATCTAATCTATTTTATCTAATCTAATCTAATCTAATCTAATCTAATTGCTACCTATGCATTACTGGTTACTTTTTCTTTCTCTAAACATCTTGCCTTTGAGGTAAAAGCTGAAACGAGGTCGCTTTTACAGCTTTAGGTTTCATCAGTGGCATTTTTGAAGATGTATTCACACCGATGAAACTGATGAAAATTTTATTTTTGAACACTCTGGATCATCCTGATCTTGGATTGAAAGCATGTAAAATATATTTATGATTTATTTGAAGACTAAGATTAATCAAGGGTTCTGATTGGACCACGGCACTATGGAACATATCCAGAACCTCCAGAAGTAATAGTATTCTTTTTTTTCATGAAATCAGGATGAGATTTGTAGGTGCTGCCCTAGTGGGTAGAATCCTTGCCTCTGGACCAAGGGGTCCAGGGTTTAAAACCTACCTTCAGCATCCTACCACTGGGTTCCTGAGCAAGACCACAAGTTGCTCCATGGAGACTGCCCCCTGTAGGTAAGGAATGGAAGTTGCTTTGGATAAAAGAGTCTAATAAATGTTGTTAATGTAAGGACTTGTGTTTCTCTTTTGGGATTTGAACTTGCATGGGACCTTCACTCCAGCTCCCGGTCAATGGCTGAACTTGCTTGGTGCTTCTATATAGACACCACAGAATGAAAAATATCCGGGACAATTGATCCTTTGGTGTCAGTGCCAAGCATAACAATAAAATAACAGTAGAACTGCAATACCTACAAACACAACAAGCATGATGAGCCAAGAATGACCAGTAAGAATCAGAAAACTCTCTTAATCCCAGAGAAAACTGCTTATGTTACAACTGAACAGTCAAACAGAGACACGGTGATATAAAGCTCAGACAAATATTGCACAAAATATTTTACTAGGTTATTTGTACAAAATGATAAGATAGTCCTTTGGAAACATAAGTTACTGCAAATACTGCAACCTAGTAAAGTAATGTCGGGGGTCGCAAGATAAGTCCTTTCTGCTCAAATCAAATCCTATGAAAGATTTATTTGCAGATGGGGACCAGGAATTCAAACAAAGATACAGCAGACAAGCTGTGTCCCCGTCCTGACCTGTTCTGTCTTCCTCCTACAGAACACACTATCTTATACCCCCCCGTCCTGCGTAATCTCAGAGGGGTCCAAAACCCATTCCACAAAAGTTACTGTCACTCATGCAGACTGAGCAGGACGTCACTTCTCGTACGACACAGTCTCCATAGTAACCCAAAATCTCAATGTTTACCAAGAGAACGCGCAAGACGGCCTTCAGAGAACGCGCAAGACAGAGTCTCAGATAATCATTAGAACATTTTGACTAAGATATTATCATCAGGTCAACACGACCCATAGGAAAGAAAACACTTAGCTCAGAAACTAAGGATCAATAAATGAATAAAACAGTGATCACTGGATACAGAATAAAACTAAATCATTCAAAAGAATAATTAATCATATTAAAAGAGTAAATGCTGATTTTTCCTCGACAGTAATTTACTGGATAATACAAAAAGTGGTTTTAACAATTATGTTCGATAACTTATTGAAAGTTATTGAGTGTTATTATAATTGGTAGTAGATATTTCACATGGTATGACTGCACATAATATTAAATTTTTAAACCTTTTAAGTAACCCCAGGTCTGAACAGCAGCAGGTTGATGTGGTTTTAGTTCTCAGTTCCTCAAGGTTCCTCCACCTCAGCGTTCGGGTTAGTTGTTTGATGTTTGGTGTGTTTTGATTGGTTGGTGTTAGAGGTGGAATAAATGATTATTCTTAGATTTAAAATGGAAATTAATATTTTCCAGAAGTTGCTGAAGCCACTGGAGTAACACTTTATAGCAGACCATGTTCCACTTATATATTCTCATACTAAAGCTGAATAACTATTGTTATTTACTACATATACATCAATTAATGCTTCTGTTAGACTCCCTGAAAAATAATCAAAACCCATAAATAATATAAATCTAATCATTAATTATAAGATGTTAACAAATTAAATGGTTAATTCTGTTTTCTTTAATGTTTTAAAATTAAAGCACTTAAAATGTTTTCATATATTTCATATTATCACATATTATTAATAGATTATGAAGCCACAACTTCGTAATTGGGATAATTAAAATTATTTAGCTTTAAAATATAAATATTAACTTATATGCATAACTATCTAATAATCAGACAATGATTAGCCACTCCACCCTTTAAAACGAGACAATTGTTTAATGTGAAATATAAAGGTGTTAAGTTGTTGTTATCATCATCATCATAATTATTTTTTTTATTATTATTATTATTATAACTAGGCTTAACCCAGTTAGATTTAGTCCCAGTGTCCTCCTCTTACAGATTTATTACATTACTATTGTTATTTTAGATATTAATTTATATATATACATATATCTTAGACACTGACATTGACATGTGGGTTCCAGATTGATTCGTCCCTCAGTTATGAATTATTACTTAATGTCTTATTTGCTGAGAGAAAATTGTGTGATATTTTCAGAGCGCAGTGTTATCCTTCCAGCCGAGTGTGTTTTCCCTCCTTAATGGAATCCTTCAGCCTTTCTTCAAAATACGCCTTTGGAAAGCTTTCAGAGCGAAACTTCATAACAACGGTGGATCAGGAGGCCATTACACACCTCCCTCTCCCTACAGTCACTATTCTAGAGAAAATTAATGTATAGGGCAGCCACTGTATAACACTGCATTTATGTGTGTGTGTGTGTGTGTGTGTGTGTGTGTGTGTGTGTGTGTGTGTGTATATATATATATATAAATACATACACACACACACACTGAAATGCAAATGTGTGTGTGTGTATAAATATATATGTATAATATTTATATTTAAGTGTTCC
>JBBKCR010000122.1:290194-307588 GCA_037577295.1 Ladigesia roloffi
GAGCACTGCAAGCATCTATTTAACTTTACAGGCCTGAGCACTGCAAGCATCTATTTAACTTTACAGGCCTGAGCACTCCAAGCATCTATTTCATTTTACAGGCCTGAGCACTGCAAGCATATATCAAACTTTACAGGCTGGAGCACTGCTTCCATCTATTAAACATTACAGGCTGGAGTACAGCTTCCATCTATTAAACTTTACAGGCTGGAGCACTGCTTCCATCTATTAAACTTTACAGGCTGGAGCACTGCTACCATCTATTAAACTTTACAGGCTGGAGCACTGCTACCATCTATTAAACTTTACAGGCTGGAGCACTGCTACTATTTATTAAACTTTACACAATAGAACACTGCTAACATCTATTAAACTTCAAAGGCTTATACACTGCTACCATCTACTAAAGTTCACAGGCTTGAGGACTCCTACCATCTATAAAACTTTACAGGCTTAAACACTGTATCCACATATTAAACTTTACAGGCTTAAACACTCCTACCATCTATTAAACTTTACAGGCTTAAACACTGTATCCACATATTAAACTTTACAGGCTTAAACACTGCATCCACATATTAAACTTTACAGGCTTAAACACTGTATCCACATATTAAACTTTACAGGCTTAAACACTGCAGCCACATATTAAACTTTACAGGCTTAAACACTGCAGCCACATATTAAACTTTACAGCCAACTATTAAACTTTACAGGTTTAAGCACTGAAACCATCTATTAAATTTAAGCACTGCTAGCATCTATCAAACTTTACAGGCTTAATCATTGCTTCCGCCAATTAAAATTTACTGGCTTGATCACTGCTACATCTATTAAACTTTACAGGCTTGATCGCAGCAACCATCTATTAAATTTACAGGCTTAAGCACAGCCACCATCTATTAAAATAGATGCTATAGACTAATGTAAAGCAGGGGTGCCCATACTTGATCTACCATCCCTGAAATTTCATCCCTAATATTTCGGCTGAAACATTCAAACACTTTTTTAAGTCACGTCAGGTGTGTGTTACATAAGGCTTAGAGCTAAACTTTGCTGGGTAGTAGATTACCAGGATCTAATGACACTATCAGCTATACTCTAAACGTCATTTACCATAATATATGCTAATCAATAGCAGTATTATCCTACTCCACAGCCTGCTCTTGCACAGTCATATGCAATCAATAACGTCTGGCCCATACTATAAACCACCCCACTCTAACGCTCGGTGCAATCAATAGCACCATTAGCATACTATGCAGGCTTCCACAGCTTGTTATTCCTCTCTGGCACACTCTACAGTCAACAGCACCCTTACTGGATTACAGAGTCCTCCACAGCATGTTATCCCGCTCTACAGTCAATAGTACCCTCACCATACTTTGGGCTGCCAGCCCACTCTGCTACACTCTACAGTTAGTGGCACGGTCGGCCTACACTTTACCCAACAGTTACCCAGACCTCTCACAGTGCTTTACTGCACCAGCACAATCCAGTTTGGTAGTTTTTCTGAACACATCCACTGAATGGCAGCAGATGATTACCAGGTTTGGTTGATGTGTAGGAACAGGGAGCTCACAATACCGCACAGGGTTGAGCACCGCTAGCCTGTTTTGCAGCTCTTACCACACTGTAATTTTCTCTATCCTGTTTCTTCAGGCGACGAACCATCTGGGGGTCCCAACTGGCCACACCTAAACCGTCTGAAACGTACAGGAGTCTTCAGCCTATGGCTTTATCCAGGGAAAATGTAGGAAACATTTAAGATAGTTTAGTGTCTACAGCAATGGTGTTTTTCTTTTGCACCATTGTTTTATACGCTACTGACACCACCTGACTCAAAATGTGTGGGGAAAATGTAAAAATATGTATAAATGATTTATTATACCCTGGAAATGTTAAACTTCACAACACTCTTACGTTATTTCATGACTGCAGCAATAAAAACAGTGATGTTAAGAGCAAAGTGTGTGACTCTGTTTGATCCATCAGAAACTGAATCAGGAGTGAAGCTGCTGGAATACAGACCATAGAAAAGCTGCTCTACACACACTACTGCACTCACACACACACACACAGTAATGCACTCACAACACACACACACACAGCTCTACAAACACTACTGAACTCACAACACATATGATGGAATTTCTTATTTTTTACACACATATACACACATATACACACACAAAGGAATATTTCTGCAAAAAATAGACATGTGTTCATTTTAAACGCACACACACACTCACTTACACTCTGCCAAAATCTATACAAACAGTGAACTGAAAAAATGTGATAGAATATAATAGACATGGCTGTATATTTACTTCCGAATCTTTAAATGATCCTGGAGGAAACTGCGTAAGATCCTAACTTCAGATCTAATTTAGCAACAGTTTTAGTTCGTTTACTTTACATCAGTCAGATTCATAAACAATTTTTATCTAATGATCATCATTTCTATTACAATAAGCCTCTATATGAGCGCGGTTGAGGAGGAGTTAAAAATGTGGACTGACTGGAAGGCCTGTTTCACTCCACCGTACTGGTTCTCCTCTCTCTCCACTTTCATACTCGTACTGTACTCTAATTGGCTCCGCTCATGCTGGCACAGAAGGACAGCAGGGTTCTTTTTTTCTCCACTCTCTAATCACTGCGACAGCACTTTAGCCTGTGAAGAGTGGAGCGGCGGAGTCGGGCGCTCCTCCGCGGGTCCTGATCTGCGGGCCGCGGCTGTGCGGTGGGAGGCCGGGAAGGTGAGCTGGCAGGCTGCGTACGCGCCGAGAGAGGCGAGAGCAGACCCGGCCGCTCCAGATTGTAACTCTTGCCCCGCTGTACCGCAGCCCCAACTCCCGGCCGTTCTCCTTCAGCCCACCAAACACCCTCGGTGATGCCAAGAGGCGAGATTTACTGCGATTTTTCCAGAATTTATGGAACTGGGACTCACGGTAGAATTATACAGGCTCTGATCCTAATGTGCAAAAAAAAAAGGAATGTATTTCTTTTTCTCATTTCCTGGACTGTTTGCAAGAATATTATAAGAACACCAAAGATTTATAAGGAACAGACTGTTCTCAAGCATTACTATTGGTCTATTCATCATAAAATGTTCACACTACGTAAAGGCCAGCTGGCATTTTCTACTGATACAATATGCTACTTGTTTTTACAGTCAGGGCATGTTCGCTGAGACTTCTGCATCATACAAGACAAGACCTTGGTCAACAGGTGTGCAATGTGGACAAAAGTATTGGGACGCCCTGACCGTTACACCTACAGGGACTTTAATGTGATATTGCATTCATATCTATAGACTTTAATATGGAGTTTGTCCCTCTTTGCTAGAACATCTTCCACTGCACAAGGTGTTGGAACACTGCTGTGAGGATTTTATTGCATTATTAAGGTCAGGCACTGATATTCAAAATTATTTCTGACTACAAACTCTCTTTCAACTCAGTTCAGAGTTATGGATGACGCTCCATCAGCCCAGAGATCTCTCACTGGATTCACTCATTATAAAGCCTGGCTGGATTAAAGATGTATTCAGTGAGGTTGTTTTTTCAGTTACTCCGCCTCAGTCTGAAGGTCTCCTGTACTGAAAAAACTCCTTGACAGAAGGATGAATACAATGGCTTGCAACAACCTGTAACTTTCAAAGAGTGTGACGAAGAGATACCAGCACACAGGGCCTTTATCAGGCCAGTAAACAAAAAAAATGTCTTGAAATGTTCAAATTCAGGCCTGCGACGTGTTGGCGACTGTCCAGGGTGTACCCCGCCTTCCCCCGTAGTAACTGGGATAGGCTCCAGTCCACCCCTGACCCCGAGTGTGGGATAAAGATGTAGAAAATGGATGGATGCATGGATGTTCAAATTCATACACTTATTCATTCACCAACTGGGCTTAACAATATTGCGTTCATATACATAGATTTGAATATGTAGTTGGTCCCCCTTCCACTCTTCTTGGAAGACTTTCCGCAAAATTTTGGAGTTCCTGTAGGAATTTGTGTTCATTCATTCTGTAGAACATCAATGAGATCAGACACTGATGTTGAATGAGAAGGTCTGGACCACAACCATCATTCCGGTTCATCACAACAGTGCTGGATGGAGTTGAGGTCAGGGTTCTGTGTGGCCAGTCATGTTCTTCTACACTGAACTCCTCCAGCTTTATGGAGCTCGCCTCATGTTGGAATAGAAAAGGTAAGATGCATGCGGATGTCCAAAATGTCTCGGTCTGCTGAAGCGTTATGATTGTCCTTCACTGGAAGTTAGGGGGCAAACCCCTGAAAAACAGGTGTGTCCCATTACTTTTGTCCATATAATATATGAGCTACAGCAGGCCTGTAGCAAAGTGGCACTGACGTGCAGATAACTTATATTCACATACATAAAAAGGAAAAGCTAATGAGGGGGAAAAAAAACGAGAGAAAGTTTTTGGGTCAATTACGATTGAAGCTGCAAGCCATGTGAAGTTAGAATCAAAGAGCTGGAGCGCATCCAGAGGAAATGCTTTGGTTTTAAGCGGTGTGGGCCACTGCTGACCCTCAAGCTTTCTCTTCCATCGCGTTCCCACCGTACACACAGCGCTAGGGCTGAGAAGCCCTGATTAGTCATGTTCATGTGAATGACCCACAGAACCCAGACTCTCTTGCTCCAGGGTTCAGTTTAGTTATTGAGCATTAATACACTTTAAACTTTAAAAGGGAACTTAACTCTTCTTTCATATTTTCAGTCTAATTCAATGGTTAAGATGCAAGTCGTTCAGCGGAGGTTTGATGTCAGACTTCCTGACTTCTCTACAGTGGTTGTGAATGGAACCAGGGGTCAATGTCTACAACACAAAACACAGCCATTTACCATTAACGCATAGAAGTTCAAGATTTAGATACTTTAAAAGTGTTTAAGGCTAAAAGATTTATCAAACACAAATGCAAAGTCTCCGACTTCCTGCGAGGCAGCTTTTAGAGGCATGACGGTCTTCAAAACTGTGAATAATTCTGATTTAACTTTAAACGATTTGGTAAATATAATGAATTATGTAGTTTGAAAACTGTGTGCAGAAGCCACATCAGTAAATAATGCTACTTACCTCATTTTACAGAGTGATTCGGGATCTTTTTTTTTATTGTCCCATCTGTCCACACCTGTATCTCATTCACTCATCAAACTATCCCGCACTAGTACGCCAAACGCATGTCCCGCATCACTATCCAACAATGATCACACTCCAGGGACTCCAGTCGTGCACCGTTGATCTGATAAGGGAAACTATTCTGATTTTCCTGCCTATTTGCAGTTTCCCAGCTGGCATTCGACCGACCTTAAACATTTAAATGTAGTTGAAATAATGTCAGTTTATAAAAAAAAAAACATTCATTCAACGCCAAAACAACGTTGAATACCAAATGGTTGAAATGGTGTTGTTAACTAACTATGGATTCAACATAGAAATATAAATATCATTTGAGTTGTACGTCAAATCAACGTTAGAATGACGTTGCTATTTCAACGTTGATTAGATTTGCAAAATCGAAACAAAATCCAACGGTTCTCCAACACTGACACCTGACGCACCTGACATTGATTCAACGCTGACTCCACGTCAAAATGCCAGCTGGGTTATTAAGGCCAAACTGTAGATTACAGGCAGCTATAATGCTATTCGTGAAACTTCAGGTTTTATCCTTCAGTCAGTTGTTATTAGACATGTGAACTAAACACGTGACTAAACTCAAGAGTTCCTTTTCTCTGTAGCTCCACTTGTCTTGACTTCATGACTTGTACATATGGAACAAGGGTGCTCCCTTCCTGCAAAACGCATGGGGCGTGGGAGGTTTAAGAAAGGACTGGAATTGGAACACAAAAGGGGCAGGCTGTGGGTTGAGTGGCTTGGCTCCCTGTATAACGAAACATTAATTTCATATCCCAGGTCACTTTAAGCACAATCCAATGTATTGTTTCTTTCAAAAGGCGAATTATTTCATATTTTAGTGATTGTAGCCACTGTACTATTAGATACATAAATTAACCAATACATTCACTGCATTTTACCACCCCCCATTCAACACCCCACTTATCATAAATCCAGTCGACGCTTGATCTCTCAATTTCTGTTTCAGTTTTTGGCCCCATGGTTAAATAATCCCTTACCTATCTGCATGAGGAGCGAACGCATCTCCCTTCATCAAAAATGCACCACACCATGGTAGCAAACTTTCAAAAATGCTGCAAATACTGCTGTGGATACTGTAAATACTGCTGCTTGTCCTAAATTACCCTCATTCATCAAGGTCATGCTTGTAGCTGCACTTTTTATAGGGATTTTTTGACACAATGGCAAAAACAGGGAGTGACCAGGCTCCTCATGAAACGGCTTTGATGCGACTATATCAATGCACAAAAAGTTCCAAGGATGGTTTTTTTCTTCCTTTTTGACCTCCAATTAACATCTGAACACATGAGAAGCTCCCTGTGAGAATCTTTTCACGATGTCAACTGCTTTCGGTACGCCAAGCAAAGCTGTTCATTTGTGGACAGGCTTGCACTACAGAAGAAAATTGAAACACAAATGGCACTAATACGGCACTGCTGGTAGAGACTGGCCTTGGACCTGTTTTGTGAGCTGGTATGCCTTTCAAGATGGAGGCAGGTATTCAATAGAGGCCAAGTGTGGAGGTGAAGCCTGAGAGGGCCTTTTCTTTCCAGAGCACAACAAGGCAACCACAGACCATTTTGTTTTGGGCTGCAGAGGATAAAACCTGCAAATCCTTGCAATTTCAGAACTAAATCTCTGCACAGAATCAACCCTTCAGCAGGAAACAGATTTATCTCAGATGGAAAGGCCCGGACTGGAACGATTTACTGCGTTCACACTCAAAGAGGACCTACGCACACCTTGCGGCACGAGATAAATCCCATTTATGCAAATCGAGCGAAATCATCAACAGACTCATCTGTCCGAAGCTTCACGAGGGGGCAGGAATCTAGTCCACGCTTTCGTTCTTTCTCTCCTTCTATCATCACACAACCCAGAGCAGATGGAGGACACTGAGCCATTGTTTCATTTAGTCCTCTGATCACTCGACTAAAGGAGGCTGTGTGGGGTGCTTACCAAAAAAGCCCTCCCCTGTATAGAGTAAAATCCCTCTGAAACAGGGACTGGCTATTCCATAAAACATTATGTAATGGACATTGCATAAGATGCAACTTTGGCACCAGCAGCTCTGTAACTCCCTGTACCACACTGTAAATCCCGTCTCAGTGTTCCACCAATCAGCGTTTGCTTGGTGCATTTGACGTCGCGTCGCTCTACTCACCCCTCCATAACCCTTAAGTTATTTAGAGGAAGCATTCCAGACACGGATTAAGCCCAGTCAGAGACTAAATTCGCCATTCGTATGGATTTTCCCCACCATTCAAAATCAATGTTGGTCCTGAGCCAGGCCTAAGCCATGTCAGGCATCCTAGCCGTTGGAGTTTTGTTTGTTTGCTTGTCTTTCTCGTTCGCCAGAATTATGAAATACCCACCAGACCAGCAAGGAAACGAACAAACCTGTCAAAGGCACAACCCTCATAAGCTTTATCATCACCCAACCTCTGCTCTCCTACTGAGAAAAGCCTGAAATCCGTGCCAGAAGGCTCTGGTCATTAAAGCCAGAATAACCAGACATGCTAACATGGTTTCAACACACTTTATCCTCAGAAAGCTTGCGTTTTATAACCCCACCTCTCCATTCTGTGCTCCATGCTAGAACACAATGTATCACTAATGTTTTAATATGCTGGAATTATTATTGATGTGTCTCCTCAGAATCAACACATTTGAACATTTACATCTCCATCCCTTTCAGGCTCCTTTGAATTTCAGTTTTTCCTCGTGAGTTCAAAGTGGACTTCCATCAGTTTTGGTGGATGTTGGCGTAATTAAATTGTCACGCTGTAAACAGAGCGGCGTGTCCTAAAAAACAATCATTGTGATCCTTCGCAAAGATGATAGGAACCAGATTCCGGAGTTGTTCTATGCCTCTGAAGCTACTTTACTTGAAGTTATTGCATGAAATGGCTTCCTGATATGAGAAGCATTGTTTTACATTAGCTTTGAGAGAAGGTTTTGGCCTAACTCCTGCTTTTAAAGTCACTGTTGGCAAGAAGATACCTGCTGAGGGCTCTAAGGCAAAATAGCACTCAAAGTAATATATATTTTTTTTAAAGTACTGATATTCTATTATTAACAATGGTGATAAAATGCTCATATTCACATCGTAGACTTGTCAAGCTCCAGGTCCATCAGGACCACCATTTATGTAAACCATTTAACATTAAAACACTCGGATCGACCGTTTATCACTCAATTATTGCTTTTACACCAAATTAAAAACTGATGGACTTCTCCTTTAATATGTCTAATTTTCACTTTAATAATAGTCTTTCTTGTGTACTTGTTTGGTTTGTTCCTCATTTGTGTGGTGAAAGACCCAGTAATCAAGTATTGGGAACTCCTTCAAAGTTCCAGTGAGGCCAAATTGTCACGGACAAATATACCAAAATGAATTAAAGTGCATGATATCAATTTTAGAATTTCATGTCAATGAGAAGCGAAGGGTTCGATGTGCCTATGGCCCAAGCATGTCCTCTTCTTATCCAGCGCCAGAGGCGAAGCTGAGGGTTGCGTCCTAGTGCTGGGTTGTAGTAATCCACATGGCCATCCATGTGACTAGCATCCAGCCAGATTGAGGGAACCATTTCTAAGAACACAATAAATGTAAGAAGTTTGTTTGGTAGGTCGTTTCAAAATGCCCTCAGTCCAACCGCGTCTCAAGGAAACTCAGCTGTTCCAAAGTCTCAAGGAGGAAACACACAGTGACACAGCATTATTACAGCATAAGCCTGACTCAGGTTTGGTTTCTGGTATTGATTTGGGAAGGCTAAAAACTCAAACAGCATGATGGCTCCTCATTTTCTATGATCAAAACTTGGGCTGCAACTTTCTAGTTAAACACTGTGAAATGTGTCTTGTCACATTTCTCGACTCGAACAGCAGAGGCAGGTGTTTCGTCCTCACATTTACAGGTTCTGCCAGTGCTCCTGCCATGAAATCAGACTACTGATTGTCATCTCAGCACTTTTAGGCTGGACTAAGTACATGGCATCAGAATCGCTCCTCATATTAGAAGCGTTTCTCCTTTATAGCATCAAAATTATTCTTATAAAACACGAAATTACACTGAGATATTCAACCTAATGAATCCACGGACCCTTAAAGAAATAGGTTAGTGAAAAACGTAAACAACCCTCTGCCTATCCCACACATAGTGAACCAGTGAAGATGTTTAGAACCATGACTGAAGTTGCTAACTAACACGAAGTCGAAGTGTTTCTGGAAATAGACCCTGAAAACCTTTCTCGACTGTATCCAGCACTTCACGACTCTAGCACATATTTATGGATGTGGTTCAGTATGCTGCCTGTGAAATATAAATTAACTTTTGTAAATTAGATTTCCTTTAATAGTTTCACTGGCGAACTGTTGCATCAGTCAGGCCTGGGGAAGCGGCTTTAGTCGATATTGCATGGAAGTAAAACTTTCCACAGATCTGCATCATTGAGTAGGCTGTGTTTTATTTGATTACAGCAGACAACATCTGTCTTTTGGAGAGTAGTAAGCAGGACCTTGGTATAAGTACAGTTTTTTTTTCTAATATATGAGATGCTGACACTACAGAAGCAGTACATACGGAGCGTGTATCTGGTAACAGGTTAAATTTTCTCTACGGCCGGAGTTGAACTAGCACTACCTTTACAAAGCCAACACGTATAAAGGCTGGCGACTGCTGTGTGTTTTCCTAAGCAGGATAGAACAGATTTGCGACAGAAGAGTTATAGGTTAAACCGTCTTGTGTAGACGTAGCGGATAAGATAGTGTGTGTGATTTTTTTTTGTTGTTGTCCATCAGTGTTCGACAGCAATGTGATTCTTTTTTTTTTCTTTCTTTTTTTGTTTTTTAAACCATTTGTTTTGTTTTCAAAATGTCACGCTGTAAGAACTGTAATTATAGCAAAAGCGACGGCGAGTAATATCCAGAAAGTATGACAGCACCTTGGACCAGTTGATTAAATGCACTGATTTAAAGAAGTCCCTCCAAAGACAAACTGTAATGAAAGTCTGGCTCGGTACAACTGTCCGATGTATTGCCAACGCCTGTGGTGGTGCATGGTGGTGTTACAAAATGTATGATGTGTCCACTGAAAAGACCAGCCAGAGCAAAACCTGGGGGCCACTCGCTCCCATTATAAAATGTAACAAAAGTTTCCGCAAAATTGTACAAATCTGTAGCAGTACAGAAAAAAAAATATTTACAAGAACCCCTGCCCCCCACCCCCCCTTTTTTCGTTTTTTTAAAGTGTATTTATGCAGCAAATCCAGCTTTGGCACTCGACGGTCTCCTTTCCTCAGTGCATTCACTCTGTCCCTCCCCATCGCCATCACACAGTGCGCCGAAAAAAAAAAACGCCGCAACCTTCCAGTAACGCCTCAGCCGCGCTGCCGACGCCACCCATGACTCTGTGTGGTGAGGAGGCCCCATCTGCTTCTGGCTGGCGATGTGTGCTAGCTGGCACAATGGAAGAGGGCAAGAGTGAAATCATTGGTTCCAAAAATACAACATTTCAAAGTAAGCCTCTGTTCCTCTTCTTTTCTTCCACTTCTGTGCAAAATGACAGCGGCAGCAGCTCCTACCTGTCGGGAATGGGAACAAAGTCGTCATTACCACCCTGACAGCCCGAGTCACTCGCTACCCCAGCCCGCTGATGAACCCCAAAGGGAACCTCATGCTTGCTTCAATATTTTCCTGCACCTGCACGACTGAACCCAAGCTGCTTTGTGGACTTTAGTTACTCTGCCACATTAACGAGTAATTGGATCATCAAAGGGACGTGAAATTACACTGCCAAAACAATCCCGCTGAGTTTGACATCTTAACTCCAGTCTTTTGTCTATATTTATCTGTTTAATTAGCTAAAATGGGCTATTGGCTGAAAAGACAGTTTACAACAGTATGACACCTGACAAGTGCTCCAACATAGCTTTCAAGAAAATGCAAATATTCAAATATTTCCAGTGTATAGTATTTTTTTTTTTTTTTTACAGATCATGTCACCCACTTCTTTTACTTTTAGGTACTTACAGTCTAAGATTCCCATTTAAGCATTGTGCTAATTATTTTGCATTATTATTATTCAGTTGTAGTCAATAAACTATGGAACCTTTATAGACTAAGGCATGTGTGCATCTAAAGACAACAATACATGGGTTAATACATCATATAAACAAAAAACACACACTGTTTGGTGTCACCAAGATTCTTTAGTTGAATGCCCTCACACCAACTCCAATGTATATTGAGGGCACCCAAGAACATTTTGTCCCAATTTAAACATTTTCAGTTTCTATTTAATTCAATTTGAATGCAAAGAAAAGCATTTTGTTCTGATATGAATCACCGCAGGCACATGGTGTCACTGATGGAAAGCATCACTCTGTATTCATTTCCATGATCTGAACTTTCACTTCAGTGCACCTTATTTAAAATGGATAAAAAAAAAACATGGAAGGTTGAACATTTACTTATTTCATGCCTATTCTAAATCTGAATATGCAAACAAGTACTGCTGGGAGTTCAGTAAACCATATATTCAAATAACCTCCCGCATGCTTCCTCTAATGCTCCTCGAAGGTATGCTTTAGACCAGTGAGAACCTGGTATTTCATATAAAAACATGGGCTCAAAATTCCCACTGAAATAATAATTTCAATCATTAAAACAATGCAGAAACAAGCTGGTGTGCCAGGAGAACACCACCAACATTTATTCAAAAACAAAATGCAATTTTTAAAATTAGTACCCATAAAGGTTTAAACATTTGTGAAAGCAGGCTAAAGCATGTCTCCCCAAAAATGAGCCGATATTTCACCACCATGATCTCTCTTCTTCCTTTTAGAACGAAAAAGCTTGTTAGCAATCAAGTCTGCATTATTTGCATAGCAACATCCCAGTATGTCTTAACTCCCTGCTGCACGGCTTTGTTTTTTTTAACGGAGCAACATCAAAAGAGTCCAACCTGGGTACCAGGCCTCTATTCCAAATTTCCATGGCAACAGCCAAATATGTTCTTTGATGAGGAGTGGTCTATTGTGTCCCCTCAGTCTCTATAACCACCAGACTGGAAAGGCAAAGAAAAAAAATGAAATACTTCGTGATCAAACTTACCCTCTTCTTCTGCCCCTTCTCCCTCCTGTGGCCTAATCTGTGTCTGAGACCAGCTCGCGTGACGCCATCCTGGCCTTCACCCCGACAGCTTCCTCCACCCAGCCCCCACAGTCCTCCCTGCCACCCCCGTTCTGCCCTCCATTCCTCCCTACTTCGGGGGCACGCTGGCCCAGTGTGTTGCTGAACCAGTCTTTGATCTCTTGGCTGCTTAGTTTGGTGCACTCTGCTCTAGGCATCTTCCATTCCTGGCCAGGCAGGGTGATACCGCAGGGCTGATCTGAGATCATTCGACCATTGAGATGGCTGCCACTCAGCTTGTGGAACAGTTCCTTCCACTCAACAGCGCCGCTGCGCAAGGCCAGGCGGCTATCCTTAAACCACCGGACGATGTCTGTACGAGATAAACCCGTCTGCATCTCCAGATGACTGTATTCCTCAGGTGAAGGCCACCGTGTTTGGACAAAGACATCTTTGAGGAGGTTAAGGGACTTCCTGTCCAGAGGACCAGATGATGACATGGGGGCAATGATGGGGGGGAGTAGGCTTGTCGGTAGTCCGCCTTGCTTGTGAACTCCGTTAAGCAAAGCAAGTTGGTTATGTGAACGCGATCTCCTCTCCGCAATGTCGGTTCTCTTGGAGCCCATGGAATTTAACAGGGCCTTTTCTAAGTTGTCTCGAAGTGCTCGTCGTTCCATGAACCAGCTGTCAATCTCCTCTCTGGAGAGTCTGGTGGTGATTGAGATTTGGTCGACCTCGTTGTACGATGGAAAACTATTCCTCTGGAAACTCTCCTCCAGAACCTTCAGCTGCTCAGCAGTTTTCCCCTTCACTCTTTCCAGGAGAGGGAACTGGGTCGGGACTGTTTTCGGACGCTCCTTTGGAGCAAAGTCACTATTTAAGTGCTGTGAACCATTGTGGGCCATCGCACTCTGGTCAAAAAACCAATTCTTACCATCCCCACAGGGGACTCCATTGCTGTTCTGACTCTCTGAGGGTTGACGTTCTGAGCCTGCGAGCTTATGCTCCATTGTCGGCTCTAGTGGTTTACACTCTAGAGAGAAAGTAGGGATCAGGGGAGGGGCTATGGATGGAGCCCGGGCAGTCTGAATGATTGTTGGTCTCTTCAGTTGAGCAGTCATCAAGGGGGGCACCAAAGGTAAGTTTAAATCAGTAGGTAAAGGCGACAGTTTGTCTTTAGGAATTATTGAAGAGGTAGGCGCTTGATTCCTCAGGTGCTGTGGAACCATAGACCTCTTTAGATCTGTGGACAGTAGTGACACCATAGACTGTTTGTCTCTGGGTAGCAGGGGAGGGGGCGCCATGGGTACCTTATCTTTGGAAGGTACATGTGGGAATGCCATTGGCAATTTGATCTTGGGCATAACATAAGGAGCAACGATGGGTCTTTTTAAGTCTGGGGCAATCAAAGGCGGGGGCATAGATCTCTTACAATCCGGGGGTACAGGAGGAGGAGCCATGGGTAGTCTCTCTATAGGAGGGACTGGTGGGGGTGCCATCCTTAATTTATCTTTGGGTTCCTCTGTGGGTATCATGGGACGCTTTACCTCTTGGGTTACCATTGGAGTTCCCAAGGAGCGCTTGAGATTCTGCATACTATTAACTGTTGTCACAGTGACAGTTGCACATGCAGCGGTTGACCCATTGGTAGTGGTCAAAGCAGACAGGCTGGACTGTCCAATGACACGACAAGAGACTGCTGGTGCAATAGACTGACTGGTAGCGACTGTCTCGGTTACAGACTTAGGCAAAACGGTGAATGTCTGGTCAGCGGGTGGCATGCATCCATTGAACATTTTCTTTCGGGCTTCCTCTACCTCTTCTGGTGACCAGGTGATTCCCTGCTTCAATCGCTGGGTAGTGAACCATACCTTGATTTGTTCTTCTGGATGCTTGGATGCGGCGGTGAGCCACGACAGCTCTGCATGGGTTGGATAGGGAAATTTGTTGAAAGACGTGATAAGTGTCGCATTGCTGTCCAACAAAGGATTATATTTGCTTGTGTTCAGAGGAACTGCGATTGTTGGTATGGAGTTAAGGTTGGGTGGGCGCTGCAGCAGAGGCATGACATGGGAAAGGCCCTGCAGTATCATAGGTTCAGGAATAATGATTGTGCCGTTAACATTAACTGCAGTGATCTGATCCTTCAACATAAGATTATCCAAATGACGTTCTACCTCATTTCCATTGTTAAAGATTTCTTGTGGCTTCCCAATATGTTGTGTAGCTGAAGGGCATGGGGGTAAAAAGTTGATGCAATCGCTGTTCTGAATGCGTTTTGTTTCTAGATTGTTTGTATCATCCTCCTTCTCGATGGTTTGCTCTAAGATGATCTGGTTGTCGAGTTTAATTCGCTTGAACTTGAAATTGCTCTGTCCTGAATGCTGCGTTTCATTGTGTTCTGTAAGGGAGTCAAATTTCTTGGTGCTGAAGTTGCAGATGGCGCACAGGTACAGAGGGTTCAGAATGACATTAGGATGTGTAGAGTACACATGCTCTTTGAAATTGTTGAGGTTCTGAGTGGAGAAGGAGCAGTACTTACACCGATAGCCCCTGCCTTGCTGTTTCTGTGAGGCAAGGGACTTCTCTAATTCTACCTTCCCTTCTGTCACATGACTCTCCTCATCATTCTTAAACTCGCCCTCCCTTGCCGACATCTGATGCACATGTAAAGAAGGCTGTAGAGAGGGAGACCTGTCCTCAAACACTTCATCAGCTAAGATATCCATTTCAACAGGGCTGTCCGCTGGTACATCGCTGACACACACCATGCAGGGGGTGAAGGACTTCCTTCGGCTGGACATGGTAACTGTAGTGACCGGGTTCAGGCTTTAACCTGACAGAGCAGACGGGAGGGGTTGCAAAGGGAAGGAGGGAGAGAGGGATGGAGGTGACCAGAGAGGAATCCCAGCACGGGAGTGGGACTATGCGGTTCCTCAGTCCGCTCCGGAGTCTCCCAGCCTTGGCTCCGGAGTCTCCCGCTGACTGGGGACATCAGCTCCAGCGCAGGACGTCATAAGTCCTCATCACACGTAACTCACCTGCACACAGACAACAGAATGGAGGAGAGCAATCAACCCAACCATTATATGAATTAACACACATGATTTCTTGTTTATAAACCCTCTTACAAGCAAATGTGAGACTGCCCTTTTCTTAAGGAACAATTTGACTGCAACTTCTGTCAGATTTAACTTTTTTGCACTTATTGTCATGAACAGCACCTTCAGCTATCAAATACAAGGACCTACGCAGTGATCTTAACAGTGAACAGTGTCCTCCATTTCATTTAAATTGAGCATGTTGCTCCAAGTGTATGGTATTTAAATAGAAAAAGTCCAAGTGCACATTACAGTTATGCTTCATTGCTCTTCCTTCAAATTTATATGAGAAGGTAAACAGAAAAGGAGAAAATTCTGGCATGGCCTACTCCAGGGGAAGACACCCGCCTTCTTTTCCCTGTCTCTAATAAAACAGCCTAGGAGATCAAGGAGAGCCCATCTCTGCAGCAAAAGGAGAACAGAAGAAAGGTCTATGAGTTTGCTGGAGGGGTCCACGAGTTCAGGCATTCCTCAGAGCAAGCCAACACAACTCAGCACAGGATGTGAGATTTATCAACAGTCTCAGTTAGCGAGTTAGACCGGGGACAAAGTAAGAAAGAAATGAAAAAAAAAAAAAGAAACAACCAACAACAAATAAAAAACACATTTGACATCAGTGTCTAAACTCATACTGTATCAAATCCAAACTGATTTCTCACCAAACAAACCAACGATCCCCCTCAATTTTTTCCATTACATCAGGTTCTATGAAGTTGATGAACACTGGGAATTTTCATGGGCTGAACCTACTCGTTAATGCCAGATCACAAATCGCCTTCAGTTCCTCAGAATGACACGGCATTTTTGGATTATTAGGCAAGTTTGATAAAGTTGGTGCTGATGAAACTGTCAACTCGCATAGTTCAGGTTTTACGTAGACAAACCTTGGATCGTATGAAGTGATTTTTCCCCCTCTTAATTTCTGAATAATTATTGCACAGATCAGCTAAAACCTGAAAAAAAAAAAAAAAAAAAGGCTGACAAAGTCCTTCAGTCGTACGTATTCTACATGCGCCGAAATCTTCAAATAGTATCTAAAAGAAAAGCACAAATTTAGATAGATATTCAAATATTTGAGAAGGTAGAAGGTACTTACTAAGGAAACTCATAGTCAGTGGGAATCAGCAACGTCGTCTGAACGACCTGGCTATAATCCGAGCTATTTTCATCAGTGGGAGCACAGGCAAAAGGAAGGGATCGTGTCCAATGGCTGAAAAAACATATACTGTCCTTCAGCCTCATCTCACCGCACAAGTCACACCTTCAATCACGCCACCAGGAGCGTCTCAGATTCCCTCCCAGTGAGTGACTATTTTCTTCGGTCTCATTCCTCAGGAAAGCACTTTAAGTTTCTCTCCTCAGAAAATGAAACAATAACTGGGCACACCAGCCCTCTTTCAGCTATCACACTCAAAACGTATGAATTGGGGTGTAAAAAGCAGTGAACCGTTATAGCCTTTAGTGTGAGGTACATCTGTACTGCAAAAGCAAAAACTTCCCTATCAGCTCACTTAATACCCCTGAAACCAAAAAGGAGAAAAAAGCAAAGCCAATCAATATCTTAGGCTGATTACTCTGTGTAATCCTTTCATTATTAAAGGAGCAGGAAAGTGAGCCAACGCTGAAGTCCTCCCTAGTCTATAATTCACTATAGTCACCTGCGTAACGTGGGGAAGAATTTTCACCATTCATTTCAAGAGGGGAAAACGCACACCCTCTTCTCTAAATTAAATAAACTGCGTGCTGTCTTCTGGACTATTAAAAATGTTAAAATATGAAGCCTGGCTTCATATCCATGTTGTTATGGCAACAGCAGAGCGGCGTGATGGTCCACTGTCACCTCTGCGCTGCATATTAATGACTCCGCCTCTCTCTCAGGTGCTAATTAGAAACACACTCACAGCCGCCCAGCGGAGCGGAGCCTGTACGAGAGAGAGAGAGAGAGAGAGAGAGAGAGAGAGAGAGAGAGAGAGAGAGAGAGAGAGGGAGAGAAAGAGAG
>JBBKCR010000122.1:365889-377195 GCA_037577295.1 Ladigesia roloffi
TGAACGATTATTCGACTAATCGCTAAAATGCGGGAGTGTTAGTCGACTAGGAATATCTTTAGTCGGGGGCAGCCCTACAAAAAACCTTTTAGAAGAAACATTTATTCAGTAAGCATTCATTTTATGTGTGGCAATGGTTCACCTTTTCCAAACCTCTGCTCATGACAGCTTGATATTTTTGTAGCCAACATTCATTTTCCGTCTGGGTAATCACCACCTCATTACATTAAATCAAATCCCTCTGAGGGCATGAGGTCAGGAATCAAACCTGTGGTTTTCTAACCAGCCTATAAAGGAATTGCTGTTTTGTAAGCGGCCTTTTGCTGTATTCATGTTTATTTGTGTTCTGTATTGGTTTTTATTGGCACATTTACTGCAGAAATAAGAGATTTAACAATGTTCAGCACTCTCCTTTTCCTCCCCAGGCACAATGGATAAGGTGTTGGGTACCGGTGGTGCCTCCACTGGCCCGGTGGTCCAGGTGTGCTTTCCCAACGTGCGAGCATCGGTGCTGGACAACCTGAACCGGCAGCGGGAGGAGGGGCGGCTCTGTGATCTGTCCATCCAGGTCCAGGGCCAGGTCTTCAGGGCACACCGCTGTGTGTTGGCAGCTTCCTCGCCTTATTTTCATGACCAGGTAAAACAAAATCACGATTTATAGACTAATGAGTTTAGTTTTGGCCAATCAACTGTTCATTAAGATGAAACAAATATATGTAAATGTGTGTGTTCAGCTTTACATCAAATTATTTTGCTTAAAAAAACATTAAATACTTCTCTCTGCTTGAAATATGTTGACAAAAACCTCTGAACGCCACTTCAGTTTGGCAGCAAAAGCCTCTATGTTCTGAGAACCAATCAGAACGCAATTTCGAATCATGTGACGCCATGATGAGGAATTGTTTTATATTTCTTTAAACAGCGTTGCATGTGAGCGTGAAACAGTGTGTTAGAGAGAGTGTGAGTGTGAGAGTAAGTGTGTGTGTGTGAGAAAGAGAAAATGTGAGGAAAGGTGGAGAGACATTGTGTGTGTATGAGAGAGAGAGAGAGAGAGAGCTTGTGAGAAAAAAGTGTGAAAGTCTGTGTGTGTGTGTGTGTGTGTGTGTGTGTGTGCGCGCGCAAGTGTGAAAGAGAGAGGGGGAAAGTGTGTGTGTGTGTGTGCTTAAAAAAAATTAGCATAATAGTTTGCACTGGAAAACATAATTAACCCATTCAAAAGCAATTTGTTTTTCTTTTTAATATGACCAAACACTAATACTTCATGTATTTTGTTTGGTAGGAGGTTTTGTTTGTGTATTGGTGTATTGCCTGGGGTGTGTATTGTGTTGGGGGGTATGGGAATAATCTCACGAGCACAGGTGCCATGCCTACATGCGTTTGGATGTCTAATTATACATTTTATATTTATATACTTTATACGATACACTTATGTAGAGTCCCCAGTATATATACATCCAATACATTACTTTTTTTTGGGTTCTTTTCTAGGTTCTGCTGAAAAATGTCACCACGGTGTCTCTGCCGTCAGTCATGGACCCCCTGGCCTTCGAGAGTGTCCTGAACTCTGCCTACACCGGTCAGCTGAGCATCGTACGCGATGACATCGTCAACTACGTCACGGTGGCCAGCTTCCTGCAGATGTGGCACATCGTGGATAAGTGCACGGACATCCTGAAGAGGTCGCGGCCCCTGATCCAGGTCAGCCCCGGCGAGGCCAGCTCCTCCAGGCACCAGTCCCCCAGCAGCTCGGACTGCTGCCTCACAGACCCCGAGGAGAGGGAGCGGGGGCAGGGCGAGCGCGGCCCAGCCCAGGAACGGAAGCCCCTCGGGGGAGAGCATGGCACTCTGCCTCCCCTGGCCACCTGGAGGAGACCTCAACAGCTCCAGCAGCATGGCAGGTGGGGCAGATCCAGGCTCTCTCTCCCCTCCCAAAACAAACCCGAATCCCCTCCCTCCCACTGCAGCCCTGTCGGGGAAGGTGAGCAGCCCTGCAGCCCTGAGAGTCTCTGGATGACCGGCAGCAGTGCGACTCCGAACGACAGACACAAAGTACGCGCTCGCCTCAGGGGGGCGCAGGAGAGCAGGGAACGAGGAGTGAGGGAGGAGGAAGAGGATAGGAGGCGAGGGGAGAGGTGGATGGAAGCAGATGAAGGTGTGGGGGAGGAATTGGAGGAGGAGAGGGTGAAGGTGGAGTTGGAGGACCGTGGCGCCGGTGAGTGGAGCGTCTGCATCACTGCTGTTTAACTCCCATCTACCGGGGGAGGGGGGGGGCTCTCTCACTCTCGCAGAGCAGCAGCAGCAGCAAGCGCTGCCCCCCCCATCTTTAAAAAGGGAGCCTCCCAGATTCTGACAATGTTCTGCACCCTGTGTGTGTCTGTTTCTGTGTCTGTGTTTGACCGTCTCTTCTCTGCTCTTCTCTCTCTCTCAGGAGGCTGTGGCTCAGGGGCAACTCTCAAAGAGGCAGGAAAGAGAGAGGGAGGGAGAGAAGGTGCAGAGAGAGGCAGAGAGCAAGAGGAAGGGTTTCTGACAGCTCAGGCCCCTCAGGAGGAGCTCGCCGCCGCAGGAGGTGCCGGTCCTCCTCTTCCCCCTCTCCCAGGGCCTTCCACGCGTGCTAACTGGCAGCCTGCGGCTGAATGGACGGCGGGTCCGTACCCTCAGCATGCCGGCAGGTTGCTGGAAGATCATTCCCGAGCCAAAGAGGGCGTGGGCAACGTCGATGAAGAGATGGACTTCAGCCGTTTCGCGGAAGCGGGTTTTGAGGGAGAGACTTACGACGAGATCGAGGAGGGTACCGGACAGGTTTCCCAAAGGCCTCTGCTGCCCATGTCACCCGGCGGCGGGGGTGGCGGGGGCGAGTTCGTGCTGGGGCCGTCCGAGCTGACCTGGACGCCGGGAGCGCTCTCTCCCCCATCGCACTCTTCCTCTCTCCCTCCTTCCTCCTCTCCCATCCCCTCGTCCTCCTCCCCCCCGTCCCTGGCGGGAGCGCCCTACACAGGCAAGGTGCACTTCTGCCACTGCGGCAAGGCCTTCACGCTGAAGAGCATGCGCGACCGCCACGTCAAAATGCAGCACCTGAACCTGCGTCCCTTCGCCTGCCCCGTCTGTGCCAAGAGCTTCAAGATGAAGCACCACCTGACCAAGCACGTGAAGACGCACGGAGGCCTGCGGCCTTATGAGTGTGGCTTCTGCGGCAAGAAGATCGTCTGGAGGGACAGCTACCTCAAGCACCAGGCGCGGTGCCAGCGCCTCGCTGCCAAAATGTCCGCGTCCGGGCACCAAGGCGATGTCGACGCAGCCGGCGAAGGTGACGAGGCAGAGCCGGGGCAGGAGGAGCCGGGTTTTGAGTACGGAGTATATCTGTGTGAGGGGCAGGGCCAGGTAAAGGTGGAACAGGGAGAGGGGCAGGTGGGGGAAGACTGTATGGAGGGTTTAGTGGGAAGGATTTCGGGACACGACAGATCTCTGATGGAGCAGGTTCTGAAGGAGGAAGATGGAGGCAGGTATACGTGAGAGAGAAGGGCCTGCTCTGTTGTGCTGATCTAAGTTTAATGTCCACTTCTAGTGTCTTAGCCTGACCTATTTCACCAAGACGTACCTTTTCAAAAGTTGTCCCGATTTTGGCTTCTGTCGTGGGTGCAGCTCCTGAGGCAGGCCATGGAATAGCCAGTAATTAACCTATTGCAGGAGCCTGTCCAATCCTCAAATCACAGTCCAGCTGGACAACTTTAGGAAATGCAAACTTGTCCAATGATTCTAGGTTTCTCCTAAAACTCCCTGTCAGAGGTCATCCTAATATTTTAAGTGGGTGCTGAAGTCTGGGTTCACAATACCCTTACATTTCAACTAATAAGCCTCAGCACTGTTGTAGTTTTAGCTCAAGATAAACACACAATGCATGAACTGTAGTAAGCAAGTAGCACCATGGGTCATTTTTTCTTGGCTGCTAGAAGCACATCTGGTCATATTTAGTGATGAGATATTCATCAAGATGCGTTCCGATTTGGGGAAAACCTGCAGGTTTGTTTATTGCAGTGGGATTTCGGACACTGGAAGGACTGGAAAGTGTGAATAAAGCCATTTGAATGAACTGTATGTTACATAAAAAGTGAGTGAAGTATCCTGCCACTGGATTAATCATAACAAAAACCAAAATGGACAGTGACTAATTATAAAGAGGAGCCGGTTTTAGATGTGAACGTTGTTTTTATCTACATACGGGCCTGTAAGTAATGACTGATGCTGAAATGACTGCTACCGAATAGATAATTGATGTTGCTGCTGCCTTTGGCCTTAATTAAGACAGGTATTTCCAAGAAGAAAGTTATTAACTGTATACATTGGTCATTTGTTCATGGAACTGTGTACAAATCAGTGTCAGTGTAACCAGCCATGCATATCTTTCAAATGGATTGGTTTCTTTTAATCATTTAGACGCTTTTAAATAAAATTTGTCAGGTTTTCAGTGTTCAGATCAGCACTTGGAATGTTAAACAGCAGAACCTGAGTGAATCAGACATTAGCTTGAGCCAGCCATGCGGTGAAGCAAATGTCATGTACATGCGTGTAAGGAACAGTGCTTTTGTTTTATCTGGTGTGAAATGTCTTCTTGGCCTCAACATAGACTTTGTGCTTTGTGTAGCTTCACATGCAGTTCCCGTTCGTTCCCCTCTGTTGGGGCGCTGGCAAAGCTTTAGTGCTAAATGTGTTCATGATTTGTTTGACACCATAAGATGTGTATAAAATAAAGATTTTTCAATCACAAGCCAGAACTGATGAGTGATATTGAATTAGAGGTCAAAGCCTGGCCCTCTAATAACTGACCCTTCAAAATATTACCAAGCATTTCTTAAGATTGAAGTTATACTAGGGCTGTGCGATTTGGCCTAAAATCTAAATCTCGATTAATTGAACATTTTAACTCGATTACGATTAATGGATGGTTATAATATTATTTAATTTATTTATTTACATTTGCTTTCATAGTTCACTGACAAGTTTTGTACAGTAAATATTCTCACATTTTACAAGTGAGAGATTGAAGGGTGCATTACTTGATAAAAAAAAAAATTTGAAGGAAACACACTATCTACGATCTACGATTATGTATTGAACATCAGTTTTGAACAACTGAAAGTAAAGCATACATTACCAAAAAAACTTTGTTCTTATAAGAAAATGTATAAAAAATATTTTTTTGTTTTGGAAACAAAATTAATTAATTTCAACGTTTTTCTTATTAAAAATAGTGACTACACACTGTCGTGTTTTTAAAGGGAAGGTACCGTATTTTTCGCCGTATACGACGCTCCGGAATATAACATGCACCCAATTTTAAAGGAGGAAAATATAGGCAAAAAGTGTCCCAAAACTTTTGTCCACCTTTCATTTACATTAAAGCCCAGATCGGGCTCAAATGACCCGAGGGTGGTGGCAGGCAATATCGGACCGGGTTCGGGTTCGAGCAGAGAATCTAAAGTCTAATTCACAGTGCAGCACAATAGACGAAAGTTTTGGGACGTAACATCGTTCTACTCTAAGGTCGAGCGTCCTTTTACTTTTTTCTCCCCTCCCTATCGCATAACGTCTCGTCTCATTTTAGTCAATGAAAATGAAGAGACACTTTAACACAGTTTTTGTATTGTAAACCACATTTAGTCTCGTTCTTATTTGTCAACAAATATACATTATAGATTTCGTATCGTTATCGTCACATGACCAGCCATAATGTCGCGTCTCGTCCCATTTTTGTCACATGAAAAATGCTAGTTGAAGAAGATATTTCGCCATCATTTTTGTTGACGAAAAGAAAATCGTGCCCGGGCAGCACGTGGTTAGACTGTCGGGAGAGGGAATCCCGAACACACACAGCCTGGCCGTGCAGGGAGGGTCAGAGACGTCTCCATAGCAACAGTACACGCCACAAATCCAGCCTGCAGCACACACAGCATAAAAAGAGGACTGCGAGCAGCACCACACACAGTTAGGTGCAGTTTTAATGCAGGCAAAATGTATATTCGTCGTATAAGACATACCAACTTTCCCCCCCAGTTTTGGTGACGAAAAAGTGCGTCTTATACGGCGAAAAATTCGGTAATGGAAATAATTTTTTTATCGATTAAAGGTTCTGTATGTTAATTTCGGTTCATTTTGGATAAATTGCCCTAAGTTATAGAGCCCAGAAATTCTAAGGATAGGAGCATATGGAGAGTTGGAACACACAGAAACATGTAAACCTACTGACCAAAGTAGACACGGATTGGTAATTGCTTTATAGTTGCAGTTCTGTGTAGCCAGGAGAAAGACCAGACCAGCCAAACCAAGCCCACCAAACATCAACCACATCTCCAACACACTCACACTACCTAGAAAGAGAGAGAAAAAGTTAGAGATATTAACATAATGGGTCCTTCCTTAAATGTTTGAATGCACATGTCCAACTGTTCAATGTTTCTGTACATTTTACACAACTTGCTGCTCTCTGACATGGAACTAAGTGGCAAAATTCACAACAGGTCTTTGATTCATGAATCAGCATTTCCTGGTTCAATTAGAATATAAATTTTATGAGTCCTCCTCCTCATGCTGTTTACCGCATCTTCAACTGACCTGTTTGCCCGTTTGCAGGGGGTCAAGCTGGTGTCCTGTAATGTCCTTCAAATGGATTAAAACTAGGCTTTCAAAGGATTTAATGTCCACAGATGTAAAAGCGACAAGTCTGTGGTCAGTCGGTCCTGTGGTGGGTTTCTTGGGGATATGGATAATGGTGGGGCTTTTGAAGCAGGAGTGGACTTTACTAAGCTGCAAGGATCTGTTGAAGATAAGGGTGAAGAATGGAGTCTTTGAAGCAGGAGGGGGATATACCCTCTGGTCCCAGGGCTTTCCTGGTCTTCTGTTTCTAGTAAAGCTGACTCACATCCTGTACATGTGTTACAGAGGGGGGTGAGATGTGTGATGGAGGCCGTTGTCTCTAGGCTGTGGAGGGTGAGGGAGGAGGGTAGAGGTGTGATGGGTGTCAGTGTCTCTTGAGTAGGGTGGGTGAGGGGTGTGAATCTGTCCATCTGCAGTAGAAGATTGTTCAGGTCTTTGTTTGATTCAGCAGGGGGTGGGGGTCCTCTGGTGATGTCTCACAGGCCTCTCCACTCTGATGCTTGGTTGAGAACTGCCCTTTTAGCTTCTAAAAGTAGGTTTGTTGAGCCAATCTGATCTCCCTGGTCAGCACGTTCCTGGCTAGCTTGGACAGGGCCCTATAACCACTTCTGTAGGTGTCCTCCTAGCCCTGGAGAAGAGATCGTAGTTCTGGAGTGGTTCATTGTTGTTGAATGTGCAGAAAGACTTGGAATGCACACATTACACAAAACTGATATATGATGAAGTGTCCATCAAGAGCTCATCCAGTTTATCTGATGCAGCTTCAAAAACAGCCAGTTTTGACTCCAGGCATAGCATGTTCTAGCTCAGGGGTCAGTGAGAGCTACATCACGGGTACTGGGTCACATGAAGGGCTACCAGTTTCATTTACGAGTACAGAGTTTACCTAAATTTCATGTATAAAAAACATGTTTTAAATGCTTTTTTTTTAGATATTGTATTTTTTAAAAAGATATAAATGAAAATGTGATTAAAGAAAAACAGCAGCAGGATACAATTACATGTTAGACGTCGCTCACTGGTGAGTTGTGCTGTATTTTGTAGTCAGGGGGCTACTCATATGGTCTTGGGGGCAACTAGCTCAGTCAGTGGGAAATCTGCCTCTGAATCCTAAAACGAGTTTCCTGAGTTGCCCAGGGAGACTGTCTCCTGTAGTTAGGGGAGTTGCTTAGGATAAAAGTATCTGCTAACTGCCTTAAATGTGACCTACCATAAGATGCACCAGGCAGTGATTCGAATGTCCTAAAGCTGCCAGGGGAACAGAGCAACAGGGATCTTGTGATGTAACAGTGGTCCAGAGGGATATTGCCTCTGGTGGGGCATTTAATATGCTGTCAGTATTTAGGAAGATTATGGTTGTTTTCAAACTGTTAAAATCCACAAGGGCAAAAAATGGGAATTAGGAAACTTTCTTTCCATGGTGGTAATTTGGTCAAACAGTGTGCTCAGCGCATGATTCGTTTTGGCCTGAGGAGGGATGTGGACTCGTACCAGGATGAAGGAAGACAACTTGTGGTGATTAAAACAATTTGCAGTTAATAAAAACGTTTCCCAGAGAACTCCATTGCCCAGTCCGCATGATGGAGATGGAAGCCCAGCAGATGTAATGCAACATCAGGGGTGCTAACTGGCCTGTTGCATTGCAAAGAATCACTGACTTTAAACAGCACTGAAGTTCCACACAAACACAAATATAAATGTGTACATAAAAACACATTTATAATTGTGGTGTACAGTGTCAATGGGAAATCTGTGAACATTTAGATTCTATTTATTAATGATTAAGCCAAATTTCAACTAAAATGGTCATTACAATAATAATAATAATAATAATAATAATAATAACAAAGCAACAATAACAACAATAAAATGTATAAAAATAAATAAATAAATAAATAAAATAATGAACAAATGTTATTTTACATTAGGTTGTCTTTACAGAATATTTTCGTGTTACCTGTGTCCTCCATATTGAAACCTTGAGTTGTTGGTGTGGATGAAGTGCTTGGAAGAACTGGAATTATAATAAAATTGATATATTTATAAAGTTTATGCATGTGTAAATTCTATTTCAATCCATAAAGTGTAACTAGCTATAAACTCTATATCAATCAGTAAACTCTTATCTTTCCATGACCTGTCTATACAACACTGCTAATTAAAAGCTATTATTTTATTCTTATAAAAAATATATTTTTACCGATATAAGTCTGATACTGCTGAACAACTGTAATAATAATAATAAATAATAAATAATAATAATAATAATAATAATAATAATAATAAATAAGAATAAGAACAAGAACAGCAATAACAACAACAAAACCAAACATTTTTTATCACACATTTGTTATTATAATTTACTAACATCCACATTAGACTGCATTTATGACATTAATTAGTTCTTTGCAATAAAATTATTTACTTTGTTCTGAGAATATTTTGACAATATGATTCTTAAACTCTTATAATGAATTTCACACACTCACTTTTTGGAGTCACTGTGAGCTCCACTGTGGTTCCGTTGCAGTAGTATCTCCCAGCGTCCGACTGTCTGACTCTAAATATAGTCAGCACAAGATTTGCTCCTGCGCTGTAACATCTGTCTGGATCAGCGATGTGTTTGATCGTCTTCCAGTTATGAACAGTGAGAATGTCAAGTCTCACTCCTTTGATGTCTCTGCTCCAGGTGACTTTACCATGAGTTAGTTTTCCACAGTAAAGAGAGGTGACTGTGTCCTCTTTCTGAGTCACAGGTAGATTCTCTGATTTGAAGGACATTAAAGAGTTTAAGTATTTTTAACTGAATTCATGAAGGGTGCTGTGTATTTCCAGACTAATCTCCCATCTCTGATATTCATCTACAGTTAATGACAGAAAATGAGTGATTCATTCTTTGGGGCCATTTGAGTCCCACTGACATTACATTTACAAAAGTCTGTGTTTTATGTCTTTATGGCTGGTATGTTCTGGGCACTTTTATCCTATATGTCTGAGCCAACGGCCTTACGTTTTTATTGGTGTTATATGTTTCAGCTGGCCAGTGTTCTCAGGAGAAGTCTGTTCTTGTTTCATTGGTTGAGGGTTTTTTGAGTTTAGTAGCTTTGTTTTGGTAGTTCTGTTGTCCACTGTCCATCAAACTGAGCTTGGTTTGTGTGTTCTCCATTATTGTTTAGTTAGATTTGACTTTTGATTACGGCCCTTGGGCCAGTTTGCTTTGCTAGAATCCAGAATTAAAAAAGGGAGGCTGCCAAAAGTCTGCCCTCATTCGGGAGAAAAGGGGAAATGTGACAGATGGACTGACCCACCAAGGTGCAGCAGACAGGGCTACAGCTGTGAGGAGAGAAAGGAGTTTGTCTGGAGTGAAGCAGGCTTCAGCCAGCCAAGAGGTGGAATGACAAGGACGAGTTGGTTTTCAAGGCCGAGCTGTGTGAGTTCAGAGGTTGATTGGGACCCGGGCTTCTGGAGTATAAGTTTTGGCTCCAAAGTGTGTTGTGGATCCCCTCGCTGGAGCTCCCGCTGTATAGCGAGGTGGGTGATCCGAGGTTCTTCCCAACGGGGGCTCAGTCCTGGAGGACACAGAGGGGCTTTCGAGAGGTGATCAGGTCAAGCCCACAGGACAAATTCTGCCGCTTACCCTTCTTCATATATAAATATATAAATATTTGTAAACATATTTTATATATACATAATTTTTTGTTTTTCTTTTTATTGTGGAAACTGACTTCACCGAAGCATATTTACTGTGTGTTTAGATCTTACTGCAGTGAGCAATGTGTAGATTCCCACAAATCAATTTCCTGACTACACTTATCTCTGATATTCCTCAAATGAGGATGGCAAACTCCAATTTGTGTATCACTGATATTATATTTAAACGTGTGTGAGTAAATTGACAATAACAGACATTTTAAGAGACATTTTGAACACAGATAAAGGGCTGACAACAATCTGTGCAAGTTTTAGATAAATCACACAAAACATGAATTAAAGCTCTCCTGTACAGCAGCATTCATCACTAACATTAAACCTGCTCTCTCATTCCAAATAACTCAAAATAAGTTCACACTGAAATGTTCTCCCCTTCCTGTGTTTTCTATCCTTTCTCGTCCTGTTGCAACTCTACTGACTAGCATTTGAGTGAATCACTGACTGTAAACAGCATACAAACCCAAACACATATATCAATGTACTATTACTTATGAGAGCATGTTACAATAACAACAATAATAATAATACATGAATAAGATGCCCTTGTACAAACTATTTGTAGTTCTTCATACTAAAAATAAACAAATCAGTTAAAATTGAAGTAAGTTTGATAAGTATTTTCTATACAACATTGATTAAGTAATTAGTAATTTGTAATTCATTAACTCCCAGTTATTGTCTGAGTCTGACAAATTACTTCAAAAAAGGTATTTTCATAGTATATTTAGTAGGCATGTCCCGGTCCGATCACGTGGCTTCAGACTTGATCGAAATCGGACGTTACCTCCCGATCAGGACTCGGGTATTCAATGTTATATCAGGTCCATCTCGACCCCACAGTCACTCACCAGAATACTGAGACACTAGGCTTTTCTCAATGTCAAGGAAGGATCCTCGGAAGCCAGAATTTCGAGGATGCTACGTCATCGACATCCGTCGAAGGACTG
>JBBKCR010000122.1:390720-405446 GCA_037577295.1 Ladigesia roloffi
GTGGTTGTTATGACAAATGCTACAAGGTTGATTGATTCGGTACAAAACTTATATATATATATATATATATATATATGGTGGTTGTTATGACAAATGCTACAAGGTTGATTGATTCGGTAAAACTATTCACAAGCTGTGCAGTATTTTCTGTCCAATAACCTATATATATATATATATATATATATATATATATCATATTACTAAATTTAGGTACTTAAATACCGTGAAATACAAAAGGGACATTTATATGACAGCATGTCCTGCCACTGTTTGAAAACACACACGTGTGTCGTCCCGCGCATGTTTGCACGCACGCTCTATGAATTATGTATCCTCGGGAGTCAGGCAGGCTGGATGAAAGCATCTCTCCCCCCTTTAAATAATGGTAGGGAGTATTTTTATAAGTGTGCGGTTGATTTGAGACAGTGTCTCCGGCTTGGCCTTAATAAAGCTGCGGCGTGTTTTTAGACGAGCAGGCACAATGCCGGCCCAAAGGCGGAGAAGCAGCTGACTGCACTGTGCTCTGAGCTACGTTCTGGTTTTAAAGCCCAGCCTTGTCCATTCCTATCTATTCAGCCATTAATGCCTGAGTAAAGACCACTGGGAAATGGAGTAAACTCTCTCGGCTATGCTGCAGCGCTGAACCTTCCTTTGTCCTTTTGATCCTGCTATCTGCCAGTTCCCCCCAAGGCCCCTGTGTAACCCCTAGCACACACACACACACACACACACACACACACACATGCACAAACACACCCCGTGATTAGCACAGTCGAGTGTTGTGTCCTGCAGGCAAATCCTCCTAATAGAAATTAGTCTGTTGGGTCTTTCTCTATTTTGCCCCATATATTACTGACACTTGTGGGGTTTCTGAGCCGATTACTGGCTCCCAGCCACCAGTGTGCTCTTTTTGGGTTTGCCAGTCTCATGCCATGGGCACATAACACCACTGGTGTCTATATTTGAACGACAGTATAAATCCTGATTCTTAAAAAATGTGATTCAGTGCTACATGGAATCTCCGCTCTCACTGAGAATTCAGTTTGGCTCAGCTGTCGGTATTCAGCCCAAATGAATCGAGTTCGCTGTGTTATTTTGGTAGAACTCAGCAGTTCAGTGCTGCTCTCAACTGATCATAAGTCAAACTTTCAATCTAGCCAAAAAACCCCCCGAATTTTTCTAATAATGTAAAGTGGCCATTTCTAATTTTCCATGCAGCAAACTGGAGTTTGATTACCTGTCCTGCACATCGTGTTCACTGGAAAGAGTCCTTACTATGTTTATCAAAGTCCTGATTGTAGTTGCATACAATTACATTGGAACATTGCCCCAAGTTTAGTACATTATGTTAACACAGGTAACTAATAATCCACATAGTCTAAATACATTTAAAATATAAAGAAATTAAATCTATACATGTCCCTCAAGAAGTTATTGGACAGTTAATAGTGCACAGCTTGTGATTAGTTTTGTACCGAATCAATCGACCTTGTAGCATTTGTCATAACAACCACCAGTCACGCAACATCTTTAATGCCACTTGTGTGTTAAGGGTATGTAGCAAGCAAAGTGGAGTACGTTTAGCTAGTAAAGTTCCATCAAAATAATGCAACTCTGTAAGTAAAAAAAAAATAGAATAATTTGTTGGAAATAAGCTCTAAAAGATGATGGTCGAGGTGTAAAAAACTCAAACACTCTATTACCACACACAAAAACACCAAACAGCATGAAATCACATTATGTGAGTGTGTATAGACACCTGACCGAACTTGTACCTCTTAGGCATTCCCAGGCTTTTTGATCCAAAGCGATCCCCATTGCCTTACTATAGGGGGCAGTCTCCCTGGAGCAACGTGGGTGTTATGTCCTTAACCAACAGGTGACACTGTCTCCCGGACGAGCCCCCAATTTATGTTATGGCCAACTCAACGACCACAACATAAAGGACCAAGAGTTAGCTCAACAGTCTAGGGTTTTATATATTAACAAAAATAAATGAGAGAGAGAGAATATAACAAAAATAACTTTAACTTAAATCAACCAGCTCTCAGCAGCAGCTAACAAAACGTGGTTTGATTCACACCCAAAGGTGTTGTCTGCCTCTCTCTCTGACGATCCAGATGAACCCAGGTCTTAAGTAGGGGAGGCTCCAGCCATTTCACCTGAAATTAATCAGAGTTAATACCACCACCGGTACACTGCAGAGACCCAGGAGACAGTGCCACCTGCTGGTTGAGGACGTAACAGTGGGTTTAAGGGTCTTGACCGGTAAACCAGTGGTGGAATGCTTTATGTAGGATTTGAACCCATGACCTCTTGGTCCAGAGGCAAGTTTTCTACCCACTTATTGCCATTGCGTTATAATACATACACTTGGGGTTGGTTCCCTTTGCAGCTTTAACTGCAGCTTCCATTCTTCAACTTATGTCAATCTTACTTATATAAGACTTCTCTATTATGTTCAAAAACATACATGGTATGGACAAACGTATTGGAATACCAGGGACTTACATGACATTCCATTTAAATCCATAGACTTTAATATGGAGTTGTCCCTCTATGCAGCGTACATTCTTCTTGGAGAGCTTTCCACAAAATTTTGGAGTTCTTCTATTCTGTAGAGCATTTATGAGATCAGACACTGATGTTGGACGAGAAGGTCTGGATCACAATATCCATTCCAGTTCATCTCAAAGGTGCTGGATGTGGTTGAGGTCAGGACTCTGTGTGGACTAGTCAAGTTCTTCCACCCTGAACTCCTCCAGCCACGTCTTTATAGAGATCATTGTGCATTGGGACACCGTCCTGCTGGAAAAGAAAACGACCCAGCTCCAGTACCTATGTCCACATGATATATTTCAGATTGTGATGTTAAAGGATATACTCATATTCATAATAATTTTCCTTGCTTTACTGATCCTGATCCTGATAAACGATTATCTCTTACAAATACAAACTGAATACACTAATGTGACTAAATGGAATGGAATACAGGCAATTAAAAACAATGTAACTTTTGCTTTATTTCTGATAATTGTATTGTAAATAAAGGTATAGTATGATTGATTCTATTAGGTTATATTACATTTTAATTGATTTTATTATGTTCTGCTATAATTTATTAGCTCCTAATGTTCCAAAAGCCGTTGATCCACCAACTCCAGGTTAATGAATCACGGCACAGCGATGCATTTTTATACCTCTAATTTCTCCCTTATTATGGCTCTTTATCCTGATATAACGAGCAAGATAATATGAAAGAATACAACCTGTGATGGTGGTGTTGCTCACACACACACACACACACACACACACACATCTGCGCCAACCACGGCTAATGCAAATGCAATCAAAAGCTCAAGGTTATTGTACTTATTAAATATATCAAATTAACTGAAGATGTCCTTGATCAAAAAGCCAATTCCAGGCCTATTATTCTGTTGGGGCTGAGGAACGTTTGCCAAATGACTTTGTGAGGCATGTTAGACATCTCTGAGACTGTGGGATGTTGGGGAGCTGGGAACCATCACCACTGAGTCCAACAATTTGCAGGGATTGTTTTAAAATTAGGTATTGCTGGCGAGCGACCTTGTCCTGGAACGGCCCTCAAAGACGACAGAGAACGTTGCGGAGAGCCATTAGCGGCACCTCGGCTTTGATTATACCTGTAACCGCTCAATGCCTCGTTCCTCACCCTTAAAGAACCATTTATCCCTATCAATACCTGCTGCTCTCTGATACAGTCCAGATGCAGAACGGCCCTAATGGCCCTCTGGATACATCCTCCGCCACTTAATCACACCATCTTCACTCCATTAGAGATGCGATATCAGCCCCTTATCAATAATAATGGGGGAATTTGACAAAGCTCGCCGTACTTCTCCTTCCTGCGCTCTGCCCTAGGGGACCAGTGACCTCTGGTTAAGTATTTTAGTCCTTTTTATGCCGTTTTAGACCAATTTATAATAAGATAAATGCTTTGCTGGAATTCATAACACTGCTCTGAGTTGATATGAAAGATATCCGAGTTTGATCTTCTAAACCACGGATTATCCTTCTCTACAAATGGAAACTGAAACATGGTTTCCGGTTCCCACTGTTTCTAAACCATTCAGCTGAAGGTAAAATGAGTGCAGGTGTGTCCCACAGGTGAGATTAATGGAAACAGATGGAAGGTTGAGGTGAAAAAAACACTGGAAAAGCAGCTTATCTCAACCAGAGTCCTGGGAGGTGCTGTAGCCTCTCCCAGCCCTCATATAGTGAAAGACAGATCAAACCCACTCGTGCCTAGGGACAGTTTAGGATCTCCAATCCATCTGATGAGCATGATTTTAGACTGGGGGAATAACCAGAGCTCTTGGTGGAAACCAGCACAGACAATACAAAATGCACACAGCAACAGGGCCACCATGTCTGCCAGATATGTAAAATCACAGATTCGGTTCTACACCTTTACTGCTGGATAAAGTGCTGTGTTTGATTTGGACAGAGTTTATTAGTAGTGTGATTTGGTGGGATTGTTCATTGTCCATTATGTCTAAGACAGATCAACTGTTTAAACTGATTAGCAAGTTGGGGGGACTGCTGTGACCTTTCCACTAAACCAACATGCACCTCTTGTCCGCTGTTTTCATTAAGGGAAACATTTACCCACTTATCAAACTCCAGAGGTATTCTAAACTTGAACATCGAGGGATTATAGTCTACGTAAGCACTGGCAATATCCTCAGGAGATTGCAAACCCAAACACACACAGCCATGAGTCCAGGAGAGCTTCACACTCTCAACTACACACTCTTAAACACAGCAACTACAACAAATGTTAAACTCCCCTGTACTTCATAACCAAACTTGGTGCAATATCAAAATGGGATACTACAGTAATTACAAATTCAGGGCTATTTAGTATAATACTGTACAGTAGGGATGTTACGAATGCTACTTTTTGAGCTTCAAATATTCGGTAGTAAAAAAAATCGAATACTCGAGACTTTGGTGGGAGGTTGGATTTAGAAATCCATATTTTCCAAGTACAATTATAAACAAACCGCTAAACACAGCTTTTGTTTTTCTGCCTCAATAGCCACATGGCTAACCAGATAGCATCTTCACAAAAAGCAGACACAGATATTCACACAAATCTCACTCAAAACTCTCACACAAACATCTAAAAACCAACTCGAATGCAATTTTTCACCACCAGCCAGTTGTAAACACTGGCAGCGAAGTGCAAAATAAACCCTTTATCTTACTTTTTCACAGTACACCCCATAGCTCCTCTGGGACTCTCTGGGTCCGTCATTTTAAATTTCTTCTCTAAAATCCACAATGCTCGTCACAAATCCCCATTGAACACCTTCAATATATATATGTTTTTCCTTGTTCGAGCTGCGGGGAGAAATGCACGTTAGACCCGGAGCGCATTTTAATTCTCTGCAGCTCCGTTAAAGACAGACGTGCATTTTAATGCTCTCTCTCTAACGGTTTACAGCTAACACCTCCGGGGGTGGAAGGGGTTGTTGGAAAGGTCTCCTGGACGTCTTTTTTACTGTGAAGTTTGAGGCAGCTTGGTGCCTGTTTAGTGGTTAGGAAATCCTGGGGGTCAAAAATAATGGGACAGCTTGTTTTTTTTTCTTCTTTCAAATACTCGAATCTCAAAATGAAAACTCGAATGCCATCCCGCTGAACGAATATTCGAATAATCGAGTATTCAAGTATTCAGTTACAGCCCTACTGTACACCAAGTTAGATTATAAAGTACAGGGAATGCTTAACTTAACGTAATCTCAACAATCTGAGTTTCTACCCTATCTTTTTTTTTAAGTTGATGTAACTGCATTTGTTTTACAGTGTGAAAAGTGTTTACAGAAATCCACTGACTTTCAAATGAATTACTTAAACACAAAACATATATTTTTTATGCTATTGTGCAAAACTCCAATTATCTGTCACAGGATGTTGGACAAAGCATTCAGACAAACGGATTAAAATGTACTCACTTGTGTTCAGCCTTCAAATATATATTTCAATATTTTAGTATAAATAAATATTCATTCGAACTCTAAATTCATGCATAACAGATAATTCTGTGACAAACAGAGCACTGTGTGGGCTGATGCACAGCCAGAGATAGACTGCGTGAGTCTTATGTAAGAATCGCTGCTGCTGTTGCAGCTAAAGTGATGTTTCTTGGATTCCTCAATAGGGGCTCAAACATCCTCAGCACTCTCTCCTAGTCACTCCTCGAGTGCACACTTCTCATCTTTTTCTCCAGATATAGCACCCTGTGCACAACCAACCAGAAATGTGGATGAGCGTAGGTTTGCATTCCATAATATATACAGAAATAACATTAAATAAACCTGGCTAATATTGTGCAGGTCCTCTGTGTGCTGCTAAAACAGCTCCGAACTCTGAACGTGTGCTGTGGAATCTGCAGCTGAGAAATGGAGCCTCCTTGCATTGGGATTCAAGACTCAGATTCAAGATTCAAGATTTTTCAATTAAATTAAATTAAATTTTATTTCTATAGCGCTTTTTACAGCCAAGTTGTCACAAAGCAGCTTTACAGAGTCCAGGTCCGAGCCCCTAGTGAGGAAGCCAGTTTAATGTAAAATTATAATTTCACTGACCGGTATGGATAAAACTAGTCAAAGTCAAAGTCAGATTTATTGTCAATTTCTCCACACATGCTAGACATACGGAGGAATTGAAATTACGTTTCTTGCTATCCCAGAGTGATGCTCCACATATAAGGCAACACTTAACACTACCTAACCTAAGGACGTATATCAAATGCTAAAAATGACCCTTAACATTACTTACATTACCTAACAGAACTTAAGGACACATTTCTAATGCAAAAACAAGACATGGACAGAGGACAACGTTCAAAAGAAAAATAAGAGCATAAGACTGTCTTCAGCAGCAATTGTTTTCTCTATGTAAGAGTGCACACCCGTGACTAATTTATTATTTCAAGACAACTCATTTGAACTATACCCCAGGTCACTTTTTCTGCAGGCACTATAGCGCTTTGCGCTGGCCCCTCCCCCAAAGACAACTGCATTTCAGACTTCAGAAAATGCGCAATCAAACCTGAAAATTAGGCCCAAAGTCTCTTTTTTTTCTGCTTCTAACACATCAACTTCAAAAACAAGCTGTTTACTTGTTGCCGGATATATCCTACCCCTGAACAGATGCCACTGTAACATATTAATTAATGTTATTCACTTCACCTGTCTGTGATTTTAATGCTGGGGCTGACAGATACGTGCTTATAAGTAAATAAGCATCAGATTGAGTCATAAATGAGGCTGTACAACGTTTAATTTTTCTGTAGTGTCTGGAACTTGTTTTGTCATCTGCTCAAAGCCTGTTGAGTTTAATGTTCTTTTTTAAGATGTTTATGAAGTGAAATGGCTGGTGAGGGGGTTAGCTTCAACATTATTATTGCTTTTATTACTCTTTCACCAAAAAAGTGAATAAAGAGGGAGGATAAAGTCTGACAGAGCACTAAAAAAATCCATGCGTGGGTAAAACTTGATGTGTGAATAAGTGTTGACCTGTATCTGAGTGTGTGTGTGTGTGTGTGTGTGTGTGTGCATGTGTGTGTGTGTGTGTGTGTGTGTGTGTATTTTTACATCATTTGCTGACATACCTCAAAACCTCACCCTAAAAAAAATACAAATAAAAAAGTGATTTTCTCAGTCTGAGCTTTTCCGAGGTGCTCGGTTTTTAATATGCCATGTTTTCTGATTGAGAGATCCCACACACTCCAAAAAATAATGAGAGTTCATTTTTTTAAGAGAAAAAAAAATCAATTTCTCCTGCCGGCCTCCACACATATTATCTGATTTATTCCATTGTGTTTCAGCTGATTATCTTTTATTGTATTCTGGAATATGGAAATTACTTGCTTTTTCTTTACGATTATTTTGTCTGGTACATTGAACGAAACGAGTGGAACACGGAGTATCCACTGCCGAAACTGAATAATGTAGGAGAACAAGCCAGCACACAGGGACGAGACACATTCAAACGTGTCCAGTGCTGCCAAATTTTCCCAAAACCTTTGCGTGAGATTTTAAGCAACAACAAGCCTGGGGGGCTGGAGGAGGTGTGGGGGGTGGTGCTGAGGGGGTGAGGGGTAAGTGCTTCTCTGCCTTATACCCCAAGGTTCGGGTGGCGATGTATGGGTGGGGGGTGGTTTGTGGGTTGGGATTGAGGGTGATATTTTGTGTTGCCTTACATCCCGTGCGGCGAGGATTGCTGCAATGTTAGCTGGACCACATATCGTTGAGGATTGTGCACAATGGGAACAATAAAAAAACATTTATTTGCAACGTGAGAGCATGTGAACACAGTCAGATGCGTGTGTCAGCCCTGGCAGCCCTATGTGTCTGGTAGTTGTTCTAAGCCAGACCAAAATGTGCTCTAATTGGCCAAAAACATCTGGTATAAGTAGATATAAATTGTAAAACTATTAAAGAAAATAAACTACTATTTTTTAAGATCTTTATGTGAAATGGCTGGTATGGGGCTTAGCTTCAATATTATTATTGATATTATTGCTCATTCACCACTAAAGTGAATAAAGAAAGAGGATAAAGACTGACAAAGCATAAATATAATCGTTGTCATGTTAAGGGGTTAACGTATAATGCCGGTCACGAGATGGCACCTGTGTTTGGCATTGCCGCGGTGGCCGGAGGCTCAACTCGTCTTGTTTTAATTATTTTAAGTGCCTTGCTGTTATTAAGTTTGTCCACCAATGTTGTGTCTGCTGCATGGGTGTATGATCGTCAAGCGATGTTTTTAATTCGATCATCTATGATCAAGTGTGGTGGCGTTTGTACCTGGAGGGGTTTGGGTGAATCAACCCTGTACTGCTGTCCACCTGCAGGAAGGACAGGGACTTATGAGACTCACCAAGAAGCGGTCGGAGAAAGAGAGGCAAAAGGGCTAGGAGATAGGTGTACCTCTAAAATCTCTTAAGTTGGAGCGGTGTTATGGTGTTTCAAGATCGCCGTGTCTTCGCACCATTGTCCCGGATGTTTTAGTGCTCCGGTTTTTCTGCCCCTGAGAGTTCCCCCATCTGATCGTGGCGTATGCAATGAGCACCTGAGACCGGTGCCGCACTCCTCAGTTTCTGCTCCTGGTGTTAAATCTGCTCTGCTTAAGTTGGCTTTGTTAAATATTCGATCAATCAGAAACTAGTAATTGCTGAACTATTTACTTATACAAATCTGGACTTTATGTTGCTGACGGTTTTACGTCCCTCAGTGCTTTTGTCTGTGTTTTTCATGTGTTGTGTGTGTTGGCTCTTTTCAGACGGTCCCTTGGCTTAACTGCTTGTTCATATTTTTTCATTGTTCATTTTAGCAAAATATAATTAAAATGTTCCATGCTACTTCCCTAACATATCTACTGCTTACACAAACGTTGATCATACTACAAACAAGACAAAACTAAGATGCTATAAGTAACAGAAAAGTTACATTCATTGTTTACCTGTGTCTTTAATCTATGATACACTCACCTCGCCTCTTATCTGACAAGTTTTCGGGTTTCAGTCGTTTGTTCATCACCTGACAGCCCATTTAGCGAAACAATGTAGGCTGAGCCGGAAAGAAAATTGAGTAGTTCTTATCTCGAGTTTTCGGGTTTGAGTCGCTGATTAGTTCTTATCTCGAGACTTCGGGATTGAGTCGTTGATTAGTTCATCTTTCGAGTCTTAGGGTTTGAGTCCTACGTTCATCATGTGACACCCTCGTAATGTTAACTTATGCAGCCTGAGCTGGAAAGAGAATTGATCTCTTGAGTCTTCGGGTTTGAGCCTCATAATTCCAATACAGAATCTATAGGATGTAGCGCAAATGCACATGCGCGACTGAACAAATCACTCGTACAAAACGACTCGTTGTTCAACAACCAATCACTACCTGTGGCTTAAATTCAAAGTAGGATGCCTGCGTTGCTGCGGGAGAGCACGTTTTGGGAGACACATTCGTTTCTTTTCTTTGTTTTGCTTTGCCTTATTTTTTTTTCTCTCCACCGCGCAACACTTTTGTTTTATTACGCGCCGATTGGGCAGATGCTCGGCATTTCTGCCTCACTTTGACCTCTCTTTTCCTCGCTCTCAGGATGAGAGCCTGAGAGGAGGTCTTGGGGTTTGTTTTGTTTTTTGTTTGTTAATAAATATTTCTTAAACTTTATTTGTTGACGTTATCGTGCCTTCCTTTCTGTCCACATCCTTATTCCCTAGACTGGGGGCGTAACAACGGAGACATGGCAACGGAGTATGGAATTTTCTCACTTAAACAAGCTTTGCCCTGAGGAATGTTCATTTATCAGTACTCTTAGGCTCATGGGCCGTGGGGGTGGACTTGCCGTGGTTTGTAAAACACAGTTTATTTGTCAGTTGATGAACACAAACATCCTTCGAATTACAAATGACTAAGGTTGGTCGATCATACTCCTTTTATTTTTATCTGGTTTATCGGCCTCCTGGATCTTTGGGCTCTTTTTTGAAAGATTTTTCTGACTTTTTATCCTCTATTTATTTTCAAGTTGAAAAGAGTTATTTTTGTTGGTGATTTTAATAGCCATGTAGATAATGCTGCTTTTAATACTGCTTCAGAATTTTTTAATATAATGGAGTCATTTAATTTTGTTCATCATGTCACTGGTCCTACACATGATAAAGGTCACTCGCTCGATTTAGTGTTTTCTCATGGTTTAGATATTGATGATGTGTGTACTGAAGATGTTTGTTAGTGATCATGAATGTGTTTTATTAATCTTGCGTGTAATGAGAATCCATTTCCAGTTAAGCGGGTGCTTTGCTCTCGCATGATTAGCCAAGTTGCTTTAGCGAATTTCGCGACGGCTTTTGTTTCCAATTCGATTGTTAATTCAAATTACATTGAAAGTTGTGTAAAGTAATTTAATGATCACTGCACTCTGTTACTGGATAAAGTGGCCATTTAAGAAACGGTACATCCCCGTGGTTAATACTTGTCCTTGGATAAATGATGCCATTCGCAGTTTCAGATGTGTCTGTCGGAAAACTGAACGCTTGTGGAAATCTACACGGCTCCAAGTTCATCGTCTACATCGTCTACTACTGTTTGATCTACATGAGATGATCAAGGATGCCAGAGCATTTTATTTTAGAAATCTGATATTGACTTGTAAAAGGAATCCTAAAACTTTGTTTGACACTATTATCAGCCTTGTATTTCCCATTACATCATCTGTTCCTGTGTTCTCCAATGATGATTGTAACAATTTTTTATCTCATTTTGTGGGTAAGTTTATGGCTGTTAGAGCTAGCCTTGTACTATCAGTTATCTCCTCTACAACTATTTCAGAGGCGCCCTCAAATTAAAATTCTTTTTATTCAATATATTTAAATGATGTTATAAAGATAGTGAGCACGATGAAACTATCCTGCGGATATTCTGCCTGCTTCTGTGGTCATGAAATCTATAACAACTATTGGTCCATGTTTGGTCTCAGTTGTTAACCCCTCTTTAAAGTTGGGCCAGGTCCCTAGGTGTTTAAACATGCTGTTGTTCAGCCGCTCTTGAAAAAGAATCATTGTTGAACAACTATAGGCCTATTTCTAAACTGCCCTTCATTTCCAAAATCTTGGAAAAGTTTGTAGCAATGCAGTTGAATTATATTTTGGAGACTCATAATATTTATAATAAATTTTAGTCAGGCTTTCGTAAAAATTATTCTACTGAAACTGCCCTTCTTAGGGTTTCTAATTATATTTTGATGTCCACAGATGCAGGGGAATGCTCAGTGTTGGTTATGTTAGATCTCAGTGCAGCGTTTGATACTGTGGATCACTACATTTTGATTAACAGATTGCATTATTTAGTAGGTATTTCAGGATCAGCTCTGGATTGGTTATCATCTTATCTGTCCAACTGGACTTTTTCTGTATCTGTTGGATCTTTCATGTCTGATTTTGTTCCTTTGTCCTGCGGTGTGCCACACGGTTCGGTGCTTGGCCCTTTGTTGTTTAGTCTGTATATGCCTCGTCTTGGCAAGATTTACAGTTTTAAAATAATATCTTATCATCTATATGCTGACGACATTCAGCTATTCATTTCTTTTAGACCTGACAGTCTGGATAAACTGTCAGTTTTGCAGAATTGTTTAGTCTCCGTTAATAAATGGATGGCAAACAATTATTTGCAACTCAATAATGATAAAACTGAAATGATGATCTTTGCTCCGGATAATATTACCCCTTTCAGCTAGCTCAGATCACAGCGAAATAAGAAATCTGGGTGTCATTATGGATAGGGCAATATGTTTTAACAGTCATGTCAAGTCTGTAGTTTCTACATGTTTTTCAATCTCAGGAACATTGCTCAGATTAGATCGGTGGTCTTAAGAAAAGAGTTGGAGATGCTTGTTCATGCCTTCATCTAGTCTCGTTTGGACTATTGCAATGTTTGTGTACTTGTTTGAATAAGTCTTCCTTGGAGTGATTACAGAATGCAGCTGCAGGGTTTTTGGTTGGTACCAGTAAATGGTCTCATATAAGACCCGTACTTAAGGACCTTCATTGGCTTCCAGTCGAATTCAGAGTGCAGTTTAAAATTTTAGTTATTACTTGTAGAGCCCTGCATGGTCAGGCACCTCTCTATTTTCAGGACCTTTTACATAAGCATTCACTGGTCGGTTTTTAAGGTCTTCTGACCTGGATCTTTCAATTGTCCCTAGAACATGTCTTAAGGTGATCGTGCTTTTTGTTCTGTGGCAGTAAGGCTTTGGAACTCTCTTCCTCTAGCACTGAGAAGTATATGTTCTGTTGATTCTTTTAAAAAGCATTTGAAGACACATTTGTTTGGACGTGCTTTTGATTAACAGCAATGGTTGCTTGTAAATTTGATCTTTGTGAAGATTGTTTTGTGTGTTGTTTTTATTGTGGATCAGTTTTTATGTATGTTTTTGATCCGTTTCATTATCTGCTTGTAAAGCACTTTGTGACTTCCTGTCTGTGAAAGGTGCTATATAAATACATTTTACTTACTTACTTACTTACATAAATGTCCTCATCTAATGCTCCCTTCATTAGGAAACATTCACAGAACGTTCTAATCACGTTCCTGCAACAAACAAATCCCTTATTAATTGTCCTACACCTGCACGTTGGAGGGATTCAATACGAAATCAATATATGTGTCTGTGTTATGAATGCACTCTGTTGCTAGCGAGATGCAGAATGCTGCTTAAGCTGGTCCAAATCAATTTACAACAATCTTGGCGCCGGTGATTGTTCCTCAGGGAAATCGCGACTGGGCGTGAGGGGGTTGGGGGGATGGGGGGATGGGGGTGGGGAGGTGGGGTGATTGATCTGCCAGATGCGGTTCTCTATCCTGGATTGACTCTTCTAATAAGGCAGCCTCGCTCGTGCTTCCCGTCTTATCTCCCCTGATGTCTTCATGCGCTTCGGAGCCATGAGAGTTCCTCTGCCAAGTTTTCTTTTCCCCCTCTCTCTTTTTCACAGGGTCTTTGGCTGCCGCCGCAGTGCTGGAATGAAACTGGAGGTTTTACACTTCAGGCCAGCGGTGCATTTTCCTCCTCCAGAGGACAGCCAGCTCGGCTTTGGGATTTGGCACCGTGGGCGCCTGTTGCCCCTGGGCCCTTTGGTGTGTCGTCCAAGTCTCCGAGTCCTACTGAGGGGGGCTGGAGCTGGAGGACACGCAGATTGTTTGTCGAAAAAGTCGCTCTGGTCACTGATTGTCACAGAGTGATAGCTCCAGATGATGACGTGGGGATCCCTGCTGAAATTCGTGTATATTTTCATTATTTATTAAAATTTATTTTTTCAAGCCTCGAATAGTTGGAGCATTAGCAAGTGTGACACTTTGTGTCACGTGATGGTGATCCAAAACCAACTGGTAAATATTTTGGATGGGAAATCCCCGTCAAAATGCGGAAATGCCATCTCGATGAGAAGGTTTCCTGAGGTTTGTCTCACAAATATAGATGTCATGCTTAGCCACAGTATTAACATTAACCTAGGGCTTAAAAAAATAATTTCTTAACAGTATTCTAAAGACCATGGCAAATTGTGCTGTTCCAGGGTAGGTTAAGTTCACTTTGAGACATTATTGAAAATAAATGACATGAAATTGAAAGAATATGAAGCTTTTTATATTCATCTGAGCAGCAGTAACTCTGTGGACAGGCCGTGTCGTCTCCTTTTGCCCCAGGAAAGAGCCCTTACAGTACCCCCATCCCACAGTGTACCACCGGTTCGCCAACATCAACAGGTGGAGGCTGGGATCCTTTCCTGGAGCCTCAAAAATTTTCCTGGGAACCCCCCCTCTCCCTTGCTGGAGTTTCCTGACACTTTTTCCTGGCTAAATGCCCCATTTCTGCAGCTAACTGGGCTAGCGGCAGAGGAAAAGGTGCAAACTGGGCTAGCGGGGAAGCTACAGGCGCTTGTAGGGAAGCTACAGGCACTGGTGGGGAAGCTACAGGATATCAATGGCTCAGCCTGGGTGCAGGTGTAGGCTGCTGGACCCGGGTTTCCTCTGCACTGGCAAGCACTAGATGCTGCAGCCGAGCAGGACCAGGGACCTTGGGCTCACAGGTGTGGCATGTTCCAGCTTGCATGTATAATTAAAAAAAAAAAAAAAAAAAAAAAAAAAAAAAAAACCCCCCCCCCCCCCCCACCCTCCCCCCCCTCCCCC
>JBBKCR010000122.1:437708-448528 GCA_037577295.1 Ladigesia roloffi
AGAGTGTGTGAGTGTGTGAGAGTGTGTGTGAGAGTGTGTGAGAGTGTGTGAGAGTGTGTGAGAGTGTGTGAGAGTGTATGTGAGTGTGTGTGTGTGACACAGCACTGTGTCCACTTCTGTTCACTCTACTAGACACTTCTATCCTGCTGGTCTGTCCTGCAGATGTAAAAATCTTGATGACATTTCATCTTCAGCAGCACCGTTTGTGTTTGGTATCCACTAGTTCAGGCCTTGCTTTGATTATTGTCAGTCCTGTTGAATCTAAACAGCACTTCAGTCGAATCTTTCCAGCAATGTGAAGTGGGCTGAAAGGTCAACAGGCGACCGACTTCGCCGTGATCAAAAGAAATGAGAAAGAGAGTTGTTGAAACATATCGGTCTTGAAAGGGTTAGGATGTCATTTCGAAGGCTCTGGGACCTTAATTCATGTGGGAAGTCACAAAAGAACAAAGAAGAACATCTAAAGAAGTGCAGGCCTTGCTCACCTCACTAAATTTCATGATTCCACCACCAGACAAGGACTGGGAGGAAATAGTATCCACAGGAGAGTTGCAAGGTGAAAAACCTCTGAAAATAAAGACTCGTCTCATATTTGCACATCTAGCGCAGCCGGTGTAGATTGCAAGAAGGCGTAATTCCATTCTGAGGCTTCAAAAGATATCTTAACCTTCAGAGGTCTGAAGAGCTTATTGAAGAGAGAAAAAAAAACGAAAACTTCAGTCCTATCCAAAAAATCTACAGCAAAAAATACTGTCGAAAAGAAAATCCCCACAAAAGTCCTGGCAGAAAATTATTAGCAATTTTTACTTTATTTCTCTCAATCCTAAAATGGCTTTTATGGACTATACCTTTAATCCCAAAAACATAATAACACTGTACATTCCGCCCTGACCTCTATTAGAGTGTATGGAAAGTATATTTTTCTTGGTGGCATCGTTTTAAACCCTGGCCCACAGGTCGGATGAGTAACTCCCCCAAGATTTGCAGCAGATTTTCACTTCTTTGCAGACAAGGTGGATAAAATATCACACTTGCAGGATCTTGATTAATTTCAAAAGCACATAAAATTACGGCAAATACAGTGGGGGGTAAAAAAAAAAAGAAAAACGCCCCCCTCATCTCTCCCAGCTGAATTAATACAGCTTCACCTTTTGGTTATTTATCTTAGGCTGGTCCGACACAAGTCCTCCCTCCTGGGGAAAATTTATACGCGCCGTACCAGGAGAAACCAATTACAGAGCCCTACAGCCCGTTCCTTTGCACAACAAACTCTTATATTGATCAGGCGATAATTACCACAGTGGCATCATGAAGTAGCTGGAGCGGATTGGTGGCACGGGGGGTTATTGATCGTCCTCGGGACCCGTCTGAGCCTCATTGTTTGGTGGAGGTGTATTGGCGGACGGTCAGCGTTGTCCCCTGCGCCTCCTCTGTGGCTCTTTGTTTCATACTGGGCTGGCTGCCTTGCTCTCGGTATAGAGGCTTTTATTGGTGTTTTATTATTCCAACAACTATCAAAGTGATGTCTTCAGTAAAAGCCATGACTTATTCCTCTTCCTTGAGGCTTTTATTTCCCCATTTGTGTGTATTTTGCCATCAAAATCCATGTTTCTATAGCAAAATACAAGCAAAATCAACATTTCACTTTTGATTCGTAGGAAAGCCCATCAAAATCTCTTTAATATAATAAGAAAACAGACACACTTGCTTTTCTGTGCTTCATGTCTATTATTTTCACTTGATCACTTTATCTGTTGCACTTAAATGCATATAAAATAATATTGTTTTTAAATTAGGGATGCACCGAAACGATTTATTTGGGCTGAAACCGGAAACAGAAAATAAGGAAACACCCTGGCCAAAAACCGAAACTGAAACCGAAAGTAATTATTATTAAATTATTTAAAATGAAAAAATAAACATTCGGCCGAAACCTAAAATGCATTTATTGCCAATTTTGGCCTGAAACATCTCTAATTAAAATGATCCTAGTTTTGTTTTTTGTCATTTACTGGCAACTGAGGTACCTTATGTGCTGCTATGGTAGGATTTTGGCTGCCATTTGTAGTGCAATTCTGTTTATTTGTTAGATATTAACTGTTTTGAGCTCTAACCTTTGCACCAAGCTGCATATTGCGATGTTTTCCATATTTTAAATTAAAGAAACTAAATGTGTTCCTGGTAAAGGAAGTGCTTTATAATGTTTACTGAGAAAACAGATCATTTGGATTACCCAAAGATTTGCAAAATCTTAAATGTTTAGCATTTGCATAGCAACTCCCATGCTGTGCGGATGCTGTGATTGTGATTTTCGCAGTTTGTACTGACAGGTTAATCACCTGATACAAACCTGAAAAGAAACTATGAGGAAATCTCCCACCACATGACTGAACTGGAGGCAGTGTAGATCAGCCTCAAATACCTCAGTTATGGCACATTTACTCTGGTATGTCACTGCAACCCATTCAATGGGATTCAATGGAAAGTGCTGTCAGAAAGGATGCCGGGTCCAGCGCTTTGGATTTGGGTGGGATAACTGAAACTTATGTAAATAAATCTGGCATTTTTTATGTTTTATATTTTTTATGTGCCTTGATGTAGTGGGTTCAGTTTTAAATATTAATAATAACAATTACTCAATTTGTTAGTAACAGTCAATGTCAGCGGCATACAATGTCACCATATGATTTAAAACAAAACTGCTTAGTCTCTCATTACACATGCAATCAATGTGACAGATTGCAGTTCACAACAGGAAGCATAGGGGGTGATATGCTTTGGTTTTTTTACATCAAAAAAATGAACACACAAGCTGAATAGATGAAACATGAGAGAGATCTGTCTGTAGTTGCAGACAACATCACAAACCCAGAAGGTTGTGGGTTTGAATTAGTGATAGGAAGTTCGGATCATTTTACCGACTCTGACCTTTGAGTCTTATTCAGTAAAATGAACAAATCTTTTTTTGAATCATCTTGTTCATTTTGTTCATTTTAGCAAAATATAATTCAAATGTTACGTGTTAATTCCTTACTACTTACACAAACATTGATCATATTACAAACAAGACAAAACTATAATGCTAATAATGTTTACCTGTGTCTTTAGACTATGATTCACTCACCTCGCCTCTTATCTGACAAGTATTTTGTGTTCGAGTCATTTGTTCATTACCTGACAGCCCAATTAGCTAATCAAGGCAGCCTGAGCTGGAAAGATAATTGATTAGTTCTCTCGAGTCTTCGGGTTTGAGACTCAATAAATCAAACTAAAACTATAATATGTAGCGCAAATCCGTGACTGAACGAATCACTCGTAAGAGACGACTCGTTGTTCCCGAGTCACATTAAGGATTCGTTCAAAATGAGCGAATTGTTCAAGAACGAACCATCTCTAGTTTGAATCCCTACACAGGTACCTCATGTACCAACACTCTCCACCCCGGGTGCTGTGTTCTAGGGTTTAAATACAGAGAAAGAATTTCACTCTGTGTGCTGCGGTGTGTTCATGCATCAGTATATGGGATAACTTTGGTAAAAAAATAACCAAAAATCAAACCCTGACCTGAACACATATATTTTTTATGTTCACTTGAAAATTTTCATAACAAAATGTCAAAATTTTTTAGGAGAAGAAAAAAGAAAGCAAAGCAAGCACACATACACACACACACACATACTCACACAAACATGCATAAGACAAGAAAGACTATACATATACATATGTGAATGTGTATACATCTTATGTACATGACTGTTATGACTGTAGGAATCTTATTTTAATATCTTTGGATGGACTAATTGATCATTTAGTGTTCACACCATGTAACTGTCAGCTGCCCTTTTTAAATGGTGTAAAAACAAAACGAACTGAGGTTTTGAGTTTTGATATGACAGCAAAAATATAGTCACACCACCCACTGCTCATCATGTAGTGTGGCAGATAACCTTGTTTTGGCTCAGTTTTTATTCTACTGTCTTCCTTAACCTAGTTTATTACTCTCTCTCTGTCTCTCTGTCTCTCTCTCTCTCTCCTTCCTCCATATCTCTCTCTCTCTCTCTCTCTCTCCCCCGCACCCCTCCCCTGACCTTTTTCTGCCCGGTGTAACTCGGGGCTTGGCCTGGTCTGTACCAGCTGTATGTGATGGTTCATTACCCAGCTGACTCCAGGCCTGCAAGACTTTGACCCTGGATGCTTCCCCTCACAGAACACATACCCCCTACACACACACAAACACACACACACAGGCACACACACACACACATATATATAGATATACACACCACAATTCTTCCAGAAGCACATATGTGAGGTCAGACACTGATGTTGGACTAGAAGGCCCCGGATCACCGTCTCCAATCTAATTCATCCCAAAGGTTTTCTATTGGTTGGAGGTCAGGAACAGTCAAGTTCTTCCACACCAAACTCACTCATCCATGTCTTTGTGCACTAGTGCACAGTCTGGTTGGAACAGGAAGGGGCTTCCCAATCTGTTTCCATAAAGTTAAGAGCATTAAATTGTCCAAAATCTATTTCACTGAACTAAGGGGCAAAACCCAGCTCCTGAAAAACAACTCTACACCATGATTCCCCCTCCACCAAACTTTACATCAGTAAAAAATAAGGAAAATGAAATGAAATAATAGAAGCAGATATGTACACACACCGACAATCAGACACATTATGCCCCTTACAGACAAGTTATAGGTGATGATTTAAAGTGTGCTTGTGCAAGGTAGGCAACAACTTGGCAGGTAATATTTGTGCAGATTACTTGGATGGTACTGCTTGTGTGATTTAAATTTACAGCCCAGTAATACTTGTGTGGTGTGAACTGATGGTCAGAGTAGATTAATTCAATGACAATTCCAGCATAAACAGGCCTGTACAATTGAAGTGCATGGTGTGCTGGGATTAGTGTAGTACAGAGCAGAGGTGCGGCTGTGGATGGTCAGTCAATTTTACACAAAAACTACCCTCCAACAGCCCAGCCAGCTACTGCAAACACTTCATATATCTCTCTGCACCACAAGCACACACCTCCACACACCTCCGCACACATATATTCATACAAACTCTGACCACTGGGTTCATGCACAGTTTCAGTGCTTTTTCTATGGCCAGCTGTGACTTAGAGCCAGGCCTTAAGTGAAGGCCATAAATATATAAAAAATGAGAAAAAAGCCTATATGATCATACTGATTTCTTCAAGTGTTCCTGCTGGGGTTTCAATCTGCATGCTTGTGCATTGCAACAGCTGGTGAACATAAACCTTCCTTGCCTATTGCAGATGAACTCTTTCCTTTCTGGAATATTTAATTACTTTTGAAACTAATCTGCAATTACATCAAAAATGTGTGAATTTGATTTATAGGAGCAAGTGCTGTATATACATGAAAATTTTAACCAGTAAAATCTCTTGATTGAAGTGATGTAAAAATTATTCTAACGTTTGAGCAGGTTTTTAAATTACTCTAAAAACTTGAGATTTAAAAATCATGCAATGCATGGAGAGTTTATGAAGTATTCAGAATTTTATAAGATATAAAAAAGTCTCCCACCACTTAAAATAAATTTTATTATAATATGCATTGCTCAATATACTTTTTATTTTGCTACTGTCATATCTGTACCCACTCTGCCATGCCACCAACAGAATCTCTCACCTGAATATTAGGGGGAATATGGCTCTGGTCAGTGCATAAACACATTCAATGAACGAAATTAGCATGGCTCTCAAAGAAATGCCGGTTCTTTCGGCTCCCAAATGCCTCTTAGTTTATTATCATCTGTAGCCTCATATTTAACCCAACTTTGCAATTATGAATGCTTTGTGTGTTGATAAAAAAGTGGGGAGAGGCTCTCACTCGATGGGAGGCAACTCTTCTGACTCAATACAAAGCATCAGCTCTTCTGATTCTGATTCAAGTTTGAATGCCTTGGCAGAAACACACATGGGAAATAAGCTACTAAAAGGGAGATATTGATTTTTAGTACATCTAAATACTGTATGTTTAAGTTTTATAGCTGTACATTTTCCCTAGTTTAATATGGTTTTAAAAAATGCAAACAGCTATTAGTTCATATTTAGTTGTGTTCTTTTCTGAACATTTCAAAAGGTATGTCTTTGTGTTAATGTTTTCTTAATAAAAATTCCATAAACAACTGCACATATTTTTTTTCCACTTTCACCATAACATGTTGCAATGCCTAAGTGGTAAGATCTATTATCAAACTCAAAATTATTTTTAAATGTAACTTATGTCTGTGATTGTTCAGTCGTATGATAGCTAGAAGGAGAGGACTGAAGGAGGTTCAGATAGAAGGACGTTGTATTGAAAATGTAAAAGAAAAATAACAAATAAAAACGAGGTAATTTTTATTTGTAAAAACAATATTTTGAACTTTTTTAACTGGCTCAACAATGGCTCTGGTTTAATCAGACAAGATCAAGGGTGATGTGTTTATGGGGGTTTGGCATCTAGACACTCCAGGTGTGAATAATAGGTCTTCATGAGTTTGATTATTGGGCTGCTAGGTGCCAAATGACAAGTCTAGCTGTGTTAGTTTTAAGTTGTGTGGGGAATTGATGGAATAAAACCTGTCATATGATTGGCTGCGTGTCTGTGTGTGTATGTGGAGGGGTTTATAGGCAGATCAGCATGTATTCACCCAACACAATCTTGGAAGGACGGCAGGAGAAACTTGGCATGCGAAGGCTGAGTTTCAACAGAAGGCTCGGACTCGGGATTCAAAAGAATCAGAGTCTGTGAATCTGGCTCCTCTATGTTTACAGGCTTGACTCATTGAGCAGAAACTTTATTACTCAGAGCTGATTCCTGCCTGGGTGTCCTTGCATAGACCAGCCTGACAGTTACTCTTAACTCTCAAATGAAAAAGAATGCCAAAATACATTTGAAGTGTCATAAATTTGTTGAATTATAACAGCAAATTAATTTTCTAATTCAAGTACTGCTACCAGTATTGCTTTCATCTAAATTAAATATTTGTAAAAAATCAGTGTTATAAATATCAGGATTTACAGGCACCTTTTGCGCATTTGGACATATTAGATAACCAGTTAGCATCATTATTGGTATTTGGCTTTGGTCTATACTTCAGAATTAGGTGTCAGTGTTGTTAACAGAAGGGAACAGATAGTATGAGTGCAACTTTTATAAAATCTAGAGATTGTAGATGTATTTTATAGGTGTCTTAAAACATGAGGTCATCTCCAAATGCCAAGAAGGCCCTAAGGGTTCTACTCTGGCTTTCTTCCTTCTACCCAAGAACACATCCACTTGTAGGCTCCATCAGCTGTTCATATTTTACCCTGAAATAAAGAGTCATTTGGGAATGAAAACAAAATTACAGTTTTCCTTTAGCCAGATGCATCAAGGGTGGGCAAATTGTTGGCTTTGTGGGGGGAAAAAATAATAGATTTGCTCCTCTGAGAGCAAATTACAGTCCAATTAAAGCATGGCTTCCCCAAACACAGCCCCATCCCAGTGTTTAAGTGTTTGTTTACGTCACGCTTCATTCAAACCACTTACAATTTAACGTAGAGTCATTTGCCATTGGATGCCAATGTTTCATAGCACTGGAGTGTTAAACTTCTCAGAGAAGACACAGAACAAATGTTTGGAAATTCATCAGCCGCTTTGTGCTCCGAATGCAGAATGAGCTTTTCTTCTCCAGAGTACATCAGTATTCAGGGCTCACAGCGCAGCGCCTAATTTCACTATTTCCTCTGGGGTGCGGACGGGGGGAGTCTGTCAGAGACACAGACGAATCCGGAAGCACCTTACGCTTTGGTGGCGAAGATGTTTAAAAGATGAAATTAGACTCCATAGAGATAAGAGTGAGTCACTTTATGCGGTTGGAGTGCTTTAATTGAATGCTGTTTTAAACTAAATTGCTTGCAATTAGCTCTGTGTTAATTGAATTGTGTGTGAAGTCACAGCACGGTTCGACATATAACACTTTTCCTCCTCTCAGGAGGGAACACAGGTCTTGGGGCGGCTGGTGCTGGTAGAGGCAGTGAATGACCTTCATGCGGCTGATGGTGCAGGTAGAAGACCCGTAATTGTGTCTGTGAAAAAATAAGATCTGCAATTAAAGGGTGTGTATTTCTAACCTACTGTGGGCAATGGCTTGTAATGCTGCAGTAATTGTTAACCACTGAGGGACTCCAGACTGGCAAGTTAACTGTTGGCTCCATCATTGAGATCATTTATGCCACCGACATTCACGGTGGATAATCCAAGAAATTATAAATTTTCTTCCTAATATCACAATATCACTCTGTATAAGATTAGCCAGCACTGATGTGTTTCAGCTAGAGTATTAATGACTTCAGATGGTTTTATGTCAACATAACAGTCAACAACATCGAAGTTGAGTTGACTAATCATTTGATGACATCACACAGAAACACTGGAGGAACATGGGTGTCCAATATGGGGCAACTTTTATTAAAGGTCTCTCTAACATTAACAGTCAACATAATAAAACACAGCAAGAAAGTGTCACTACATGTAGTCAAAAAACTGATTAGAGACGACGACCGGCAGAGAGAAGGAGAGAGTGTGTGTGTGTGTAGCTAATGAATTTGTAATATAGTTTTATACCACTACTTCCTTTTTTTATTTTATTTTTTCATGAAATAAAAAACTGATTAGAGCAGCTGACGTTTTAAAAAAGAAAAAAAAAAATCTCAGACAGGCGGAGACCACGTCTGAACAAAAGCCACGTTTACCAAAACTCTACTGGTTACTAAGTAAGTACCACAAACCAAAGTAAAAAACAAACCTGTAGCTGAAGAAACCCTAAACGTTAACAAAAAAACCCGCGAATCTGAGTGACTGCGTTCTGTGATAGAACAGCTCTCTCTCTCTCTGTCTCTCCCTCAGACACAGTCAGCTACCCAATGAGAAATTTTATTCAATCCACATTTTTTTTCCTTTAATTCAATCATCTGCGCGTATGAATCCACACACCCGAGGGTCCCACCATTGGCCACCGGGACCAGGGTTCATTCTAGGTTGGGAGGATGGACCTCCCACTCCTCTAATTGCATTTGAAACCTCCTCCAGCCTTCTAGAGCAGTTTGATTCTGAGGCCTTGCCCACATATTCACAGATATTGACTCGTATTACTCGTATGATACTCGTACTCGTCAAAAGTGCTTTATCCATACCGGATACTCGTTTCAGCCGAGTATCCGGCTCATCCCATATACATCTGCAGACCCAATCACAGTAACCTGATCTGGGACTCTTTGATCTGGGTTTGTTTCATAAAAGACTTCAGATATGGCCACACTTCTAGATTGACAAAGGGAATTATAACTGAATAAACTGAATTTTACCTTCACCTTTAAAGACCAATCACATGAAAATATTTACATGATATAATTTTAGTGGCTAAAATGTTGTTTTCTTGCATCGTGTGTTTTGATATAAACATTAACATGCTCAAATTGAACTTAAAACTCTCAGCAAAGGCTTCATTTACAGTCCAGGGTTCTGGGGAACTGTGACGTAGCAGCAGAAGGAGGATGTCCCTGTTCTTCCAACACCAGAGTCGAGGTAGCAGGAGTAGGTCCATTTTTATCCACAGGAACATTTCACATCAGAACACTCAGCATGACTCAAGTCTGTCTGAAAAGTTATTTTGAAGGGCTTGAGTTGTTTGGCGGGCTTTGAAAGCATCTTTCAAACCGTATTCTGTCATTGCTGAACATTAGATAAAGGTGGAAACAGCGGTGGGTGCAGTCACATTGTTCGGTTGGTCTTTTTCGGCTGGAACCCAAATGGATCCCTGCTTGCATTCGGCTGAACTATCGAGCATTTTTTCCTCTCAGCACCTGAATTATGTCTGAGCGAACTTGCGAGCACTACCATCTCCCACAAAGCACTGCGTCACAACACTAAACATTTGCAGTTCACTAAATCTACTGAATGTGTCCAGCAGTCTGAATGAAAATTTCAAATATCCGTGGATTGAGTTGAGGGAAAGTCATGTAGGGATTAAAGTTCCTTTATATGTCTCCCACCTGTGCTAAACCTATTTTTAACATCGCATGTTGTGCTTTTTAAGGATTTTAATAGGTTTTAATAGGATTTTGCGGGTTTTTCTAGGCATCTGAGAGGTGGAACAGTCTGTTGGCCCTATTATGATCATATTGTGAATTCCGTCCCCATACCCCACCAGTCAGCTACTGGAACAGAATTTGCTGTAAGTGTGTTCTCCTCCAGATTTTAATAGATTTGGTTGGTTTCATTGGGCAAAACTGGATTTGATTAAACTGGGGAGAATTTTGAGGGAAAAAATGAGTTGTTTAGTTTTTTGGTATTTATTTATACCCAAAAACTCAGAAACTTTTCATTTTTTGGTATTTGAATGTAATCACGTACGGATTATATTGTGAGTTTGCTACATTCACCCCATCAGTCAACTGGTGGAACAGATTTGATGATTCGTTTTGTCCTCCAAGTAGTTTGAAAAGATTTGGGTGGCTTCATTTATGTGAATCGGAAATAGAATGTGCTTTTCCTCACCCTGGCCTGTGATTGGTCCCTAGCTAGTGGGTGGATCTGGGCCTAAGTATATTGAGGAAAAACAAGTCCACACTCATTTTTTCAGTTCTTTTTTGGTATTTGAAAAGAGAAGAGAGAATGAACAAGTTCTACAAGATTCTACACTCATCACTATGAAACACAATATACTTAAAATATTCTGAATTCTACCTTAATTTATGCACCAAACACCTTAATTTGAATTAAGTGCCCATTCATTTGTAAACTGTTCCCTTAATT
>JBBKCR010000122.1:458271-471661 GCA_037577295.1 Ladigesia roloffi
CATTCTCCCTTTCCTATCCTCTATATTCCTGTCTTTATCCTTATTCCCTTGTTTATTCTGTCCCTCTCCTCCCTGTCCCTCTTTCTTCCATTTATGCCTCCCAACCTTCCTGTCTCTCTTTTTTCAGCTCTTATACTCCTTTCTTTTCATTCCTGCACTCCTATTTCCTTTCTTTCCCTCAGATTCATTCTGTATTGTTCTTATCTTCTTCCAACTACATGCTCTTTCCTTTCCTTCTTTTCTACTAACTCTCTCTCTCTCTTTCTCTCTCATTCTATCCCTTCAGACTGCCTCTCTATCCTCCTCTTTTTTCTCCCACCCACTCTGTGCCTCCTTCTTTTTCTCTCTCCCACCCCTCATTCATTCTGTCTCTCATTTTTTCATTTCTCTCCATCTCTCTCTCTTTCTCTCTCTCTCTCTCTCTCTCTCTCTCTCTCACTCTCTCTCCCCCTCTCTCTTTCCCTTGGTATGTGCCTTTATATAGCTGATGTTGATGAGCTAATTTGGCACAGCGGAGAGACGGGGTAATTCTTCTCTAGAGAGCGAGGGGCCTTTGTGCTGATGCTGCTGTCCAGGGTCCTGAATATGCAACGGCAGGTCTGCACCTCGCTTCTCCATGGAAACGCCGGCCTGCCGAGCCGGCTCCTCGCCAAGGAAATGAAATGAGGACCCGGCGCTTTCTGGTGCGGGCGGGGACACTCTGATCCGTCGTTCGGGGGGGGGGACGCGGCCACGAAAAATGTCCGAAATTGCATCTGTGAAACGGTCCGCCATCACGAGTGGTGTTGAAAAACAACATTTAAAACATTAATAAAGACTTTTTAAAACCCCAGAAATGTCTCGAGTGAGCCAGAGTGAGACAGTTACCTTCAGAAAATTTTTGCAATGCGTGGGCTTGGAGAAAGATGCAGGAACTGCGCACACTTGTCATCAAACTTTCTCCACATCTCCGGGAGCCGCTCCTCCGTTTAGGTGTTGCCTAGGAGATGGATGGGAGAACCCGGGGGTGGGGGTGGGGGTGGGGGGGGTGTAGCTGTTCATTCTGGACCTGAAAAGAAATAAGTGGATAAGATAAGACATCAGAATTGTAAAGAAGGGCGTTCGGATATTACCAGCTCCTTTGGCGAGAGGCCGTTCGGAAGGAAACTTTATTAGCCCTCCCCTGCCCTTCAAGCCAAGCATAACCTTCCCTGTCCTCCTGCCACACAGCCAGCTGTGCCCCGTGATTCAGCTAACACCTTCTGGGCTCAAACACACACACAGACACTCGCTCACACACACACATTCATCCGCACACTCACAGACTGGCTGCTCATCATGCGTCCCCCAGCTAAATATCATCCTTCAAATCATATGCATTATGAATGGTAATGGCATGCCGCCAAACGGTTAGGAGTCCGGAGTCAGCTAAAGGACCAAGCTAGCCCGCAGTGTCGGCTGGGGGTCGACGGCACTTCCTGCGCCGCGAGTGACCGGTGGAAGTCTGTTATTGTGCATACTGCACAGTTCAGCTCCTTTCAGTTCCATATGTACGACTCATAACACAAAAGGCACTGTCACGGTTCTTCAGACCCCACCGAGGGCGACAAAGACGAGAAACAGCCCCCCTCCCCCTCCCCCTCCCTCCCCGAGATACAATCAGGGCAGCCCTTTTGTAGAGAAGCCAAGACAGCAGAGAGGAAGCCTTTTTCTCCCATGGCTGGTGAAGGGGAGGAAATGAGGGAGAAAGGTGGCCATGAAGGGTACTCACACTGGAGATTCCACTACCAGTCAAGGTCGAGGATTTAATAAAAATGTAAATGTAACTACTGAAAGGGAGGAAAGCATACTTTAAGTAAGAACATACTTACTATAAAAGTGAAATAAATATTAATAATGCCTCAAAACCATGTAAAATTACTCTTAAGGCTCTTTGCTAGCTTGACCTTTAGAAACATGCATAACTCTGCAGCCGCCTGCAATCCCAGCTGCTGTTCGCAATGGGCCGGTCCGATTTTAATGGGCTCTTTCGAATGCTATTTTTAAATCAAGTTTAAAGTGATTCTCTCAGCCCTTTTGGCAGTTTGAGCAGCATGAATGAGAATGTCTGAGAGAAATCATCTGAAGATTCTGACCAGCCGTGTTGTATAACGAGTGCCCTATAAGACTGCAGGTCACCCTCATAGTTCTCTGAACTATTGATGCAAGGTATGGTTTACCAAGGCATTTGCAGGAGATCCTTCAATCCTGTAGTGTTTATGATGGAACCTCCATTGATAGACTATTTTACATTTACATTATTTAGATGGCTTTATCCAAAGCAACTTCCATTCCCTAACTACAGGGGGCAGTCTCCCTGGAGCTCTCCAAAGCAACTTCCATTCCCTAACTACAGGGGGCAGTCTCCCTGGAGCAACTTGGGGTTAAAGGTCTTGCATTAAGGGTCTTGCTCAGGGACCAAGTGGGGGTGCTGGGGGTAGGATTCGAACCCAGGACCTCATTGTCCAGAGGCAAGTGTCTTACCCACTGAGCTACTTCCGAAGGTACACCCTGGACAGTCACCAGCCCATCGCAGGGCCATATAAACCCTCACACTCACATTCACACCTAAGGGCAATTTAGTGTGCTCAATCAACCTATCCCCAACCACGCCCCTACAGTTCATCCCACTAATTCTCAATCAAACTGAGACATAGAGAGCAACAGTGCTCAGGTGGATGATACATGTCAAAGTAACATCCACATGAATGCTGCTATTGTAATATAAACATGAATGCAGGACCCAAGTTTCCCAGCAGAAGGTTGCCCAGAGAATCGCATTGCAGATGATATAGAAGTAAATATGATCCTTCATACATTACTCCAGTTCTGACACTCATTTGTACAAAGTGATTTCAGAGGTGGACCCACTCTGGTCCCCAGCTATGCAGCAAGCTGTCTTCAGGATAAAAAATGTTCATAGTTAAAAATTTAAATGTTCTCCTCTGTCCATATCCAGGGAGGTTAGCTACAGTGCAATTGGATGTAAACTTCTTAAATGTGGCTAAAGAAACATAAAGATTCCTAGAGATGGACTTGCAGCCTTGACATTGTTTATATTTTGTTCTCAACTTCAATTCCCTGCTCTTCTTTCCATTCTCCATGTTTAGTGTGGCCCACACAGACAAACAACAGAAAGTTTAAGTCAACTTTTCATTTTAACTGGCTTCAGGTGTAATTGCTATATTGCCTGCACCTGTTTTTGGTACATGTGTGTATAAACAAGCATCATATGCTTGAATTTAAATGATTTACTCATAATTTTGAAGGTGCCAATAATTTTGTCTACCGTCTTTTTTGTGTTTTGAGTGAAATTATATCAAAATCTTTCTTTCTTTTTTTTTTTGTATCGATCAAACGCTCATAATGGAAATAAACATGTATGTACCAAAACATTTGTAATTGCAATAGTCTTCTGGGAGAAATTGTGCATTTTCTGGAGAAATTCCAGGGGTGCCAAAAATTTTGGCCATGATTATATATACACAAATCTCATTCGGTGTAGAGACTTTATTATTTAGTTATTATTTCTTACACAACAATAGGCTCCATGGCAACAGGCCATGTTCTAATAACCTTCAAATTAGCTCTAGTCACAACAATCCAAAAACAAGACCAGACTCAACATCACTGATGTGAACAACTGCAGACCCAACTAATCTCTCTGTCCCCTTTCTGGAGTGTGCTGTATACAACCAACTTAACCTAATTCAATCACAAAATAGGCTTCATGGTCCAAACAAGTCTGGAATAATAGTACCGTGTCCAAAAAACTGCACTTTTAGCTGTCTGAAAAAAACTTAATACAGCTAAAATAGCTAAACTGCCCTCTGTTCTAATTATTTTATCTCTTTCAGGAGCTTTTCATAATATCAAATATCAGATTCTTCTTGCTTACCAAACTCAGAATCTCTGGTTTTGCATGGCAATGGATCGTGTAAGGGTTGCAGTTACCAAATGTCATGGATTTATGCCTGGCCCGCAAAGACTTACCCCTGGTGTTCCCCAAGGCTCAGTACTAGGCCCCTTCTCTTTTTAATATGTACTCTCTTGGGTGGTCATCCCTCCTACATCAGACACATGAAATCTGGGTTTTCTCTTTGATGAAGTGCTCTTGTTTTCATCTCACATTAACTATATATCCTGATATTGCAGGTGTCTTCTTTACAACATGTAGAGAACCGATCCATTTGTTAACACTAACACCATTTGTCTGGCAACTTGTCACCTCAAGACTAAAGTGCTGTTACTCACTCCAGGCTAATCTTCCTCTCAAGATCACCGGACCGCTACAGATGATTCAGAATGTGCAGCAGCACATTTTGTCTTCATTACACCAAAATTTTGACACACCACCTCGCTTCTTTTACCTGTCTCTGGCTTCTTGTGGTTGTCCATTACATTTTAACTTCTAACGATTGCCAACACAGCAAGAAATGATCCATCTTACCTATCAGCACTGATCAGACCACAGGTTACAGCATCAAGCACAACCTGATCCACCTCTTCTTGAAGGTCAAAGACCTGCATCAAGTCTTTTCTCCATGTTGGCATATAATAGACTATAAAGCTGCCATTTACTTAGCTCTGGATTAGAGCACCTACCAAAGGCTGTAATTGTAAAGTATTCACTGACATGTATTCTTTTTGTCTGATTTTTGTTCATTGAATGGTTTTGTCTTAAGTACAGTTGAACTCACATTACGCTCAGCAGTCATATATCTTTTCCCACCCACACAGCTTTACCTATGCTCCCCCTACGGCATCACTCTGAGACCCTAGCAAGCATAATCGAGATAGCAAGCTCATCAATCTCTTGTCTGTCATTTGCTCGTCCACACAGCTGTGCTGACAGTCTTTGTGTAAATTCCCTGGATGCAATCCAGCAGTGAAATTAATTTGGATCTTCTGTAACCTCTCTCTGCATGGCCCCACTGGTGGCCATTCCACTGGAAGAATGGAAAATGATACTTTTGATCAATATAATCGAACAAACATATTTCCCCACATGTCTATTTTCAGATGAACATGGACAGTAGGTCATTGTTATACCTGTTTGTTTTTATTTCATGATATGAAATAATTTGCAGACTCTAAAGTGTAGAAATTAGAAGTGTCTTAATATTCCAGTAAAACGAGTGAAACATTATGTGAAACACAGATTTATATACATTTTTGTAAATTGTACAGTTCTTTTTTATATTATATTGTGGGATTAAGGCTCTTGTTCTGGAACCCAGTGGTGGTATGCTGAAGGTGGGATTCAAACCCATGGTCCAGCGGCAAGTATCCTACACATTACGCCACCACCAACCCACATTGACTTCCATTGTTCTATTTTGTTTTGTTTTTACTCTTCCTGAATATTTGGCATTCTGGCAATGGCAGTGATGAGAATTAACATTGTAAACTGTTGGAATTTTTACCAGAAGCCCAACAGCAACATCAGCCCAGAAAGTGCCAGGAGCACCTCACAGCGGAGGGGGTTGGGGGGTGTATGGGACAGATGGAGGACATGATGGGAAATCTGAGAGCATGACCATGAAACAAGGACCCCACGTGAACCCCGTGATCCCTCCATGATGGATGACCTGTCTGATAGTGCCAGCCGAGAGCGAGCCGCTCCAGCCGGGGTGACCGTTAGCCACCCAAGGCGCCGCAGAGCACAACAACGGCTGCATTGCTGTTCGGGTGGAATTTTTTGGAAGCGATCGTGCTTTCTCCTCAAAGCTGTTTAAAAGTCTGGGCACACGGATCTCGCTGCAGGTACAGCAGTCTGCAGCCAATTCCAGCTGGTGAGGTGACGTCTGCAGCCAAAGAATTTCAAACAGCGACAGAATGGAACAGAGTGGAACAGAATGGACAACGAATATGGTGCCACTTTCCCATGACCTCAGTAGGGCTGATATCAATGGAGAAGCGAACCGAAGCAGGGCAAGAGCTCCAACACTGCAATACTACGGAATTCTAAACAGATGTTGATATAAAGAGTTTCAAATAGAGCCCCTAGGACAGCTAGACTCGAGCTTTCACACCCAGCTTGAACCAGTGTAAGAGACAGCCAGAGGCAAGGGCCAGAAACACTGAATACGGGGGATATTTCATTGTTTGCCAGTGGTTATCTCTGACAGCGGTTTGATTTTACACTTACAAAAGAAAAAAAACAGAGAATAAAACTCAAATTAGATATAAACGCTAAGATTGAGCAAAAATTGTGAATGTGACCAGCATATCAAAATAAATGAAAACATATACATACTGCCTTGAAATGAGAAGATTAAACACTGATATGTTGGAAATGTGCAGTTTTCAGTATTTTGTCCAGTTTGGCATATATTTTCCAGTTTTAAAGAGACAAAAGCCTTTAGATTTGTTGAATTAATTGTAATGTTTAAGGTCCATCTGTGATATTTATGTCATTTTCAATCTCTGTGTACCCCTAACAAGGAATTAGGGTTTCCTGCTATTGTATCTTTAAGATTAACGCATGAATAAAATCTCTGCACTGATTGCCGTCCATATGTATTGTGCCTCTTCCAAAAAACAGTCTGGGCTGAAATATCTTTTACAACTTCAGCCTGAATGCGCCAAAGTGCTGTAGGCTTGTTAGGTGGTTGTATAAAAATGATTCATGCATTCTGTGTCATAATGGCCTGCTTTTGCTGATTAGTTTCCACATATTGACTGCATATACAGGGGGAGTGAACAGTATGTTATGAAAATGTGGTACTTATTCCGTGCCACATTACATCTTTTATTATTACAGACAAGGAAGGAACATTTTCCATTATTTTGGCCTATTTTGCACATTTACCAACAACCAGTTATCAAAAGAGTAAGCATCATCATTATATTATATAGGATAGCAAATTTGATACAAATCTACAAACAGGCTTAACTGTAAATTTATCAGGCAAACCAGTCTAAGTTTTACAGAATGCTTTGTAATCACTTCAGATAATCCTCTTCTCATCTACTCGTGATCCTCATTGCTTGTTTATCTATCATGGGGGTTCAAGGCCTTTGGAAATGCCCACCTTGTCTTTCTTTGGAAACTCCCAAATGAAATCTGCCGCACTGACTCTCTTCTGCCTTTATTATTTATTTGCATTTATTTTTTGCTCGTTTATTTATCTGTAAGGTGTCCTTAAGTGCTTTGAAAGACACATTTAAATCAATAATAATAATAATAATAATAATAATAATAATAATAATAATAATAATAATAATAATAATAATAATAATAATAATAACAATAATACTTGTTAAGTGCCCATTGTGTCCTACATGAACACCTCACATGCAAACATTGAGAACAGTGTGAAAGCCTTTCTCAGTATTTAACCCATTTACCATAATAACTAGGCCAACAGATGCTTATTATTATTACAATTTGTAATTCTTCTTCTTATTATTATTATATTGTTTAATTATGAGGAAGATGATGATGATATTCTTTATAATTAGCAACAACAGTAACAACAACAATAATAATGTTAGGTGGAGAAAAGGGCAGTATAAGTAGGCTACTGATACGTAATTGACTTATTCTGGAATGGTTGGAAGGATTAAAAAATAATTTGCCACTACTGAATGATTTTAAGACAATCATTGAACCCTTTGAATACGTTTGTCCCTAAAATGTGTTGATAATTTTAACTTTCAACATTAACATTAGAAGTCCCGGGATTTTCTAACCCTCCTTTAGCCAAGTGATTGCTAACAGGCTAACTTTTTAGCTATCATTAGCATCAGTTAGCATCACAAGATGTGTAGCTTCACAGGTGGGTTTGGAAATTGGATTAAAATGTATTAGTTTCTGTTGTAGTTTTTGCCCCTGGTTCCATTCAGCAGAGCTGTAATAATTTAGGTGGGTAAATTTTTTACAGTTAGCATGAAAAACCACAGAACTATAAAAAACTAAAATAAACTAGTGGAATTGTCCATTAAGTTTACATTGAAAGGCAATATTCTGAAGTAGTGAAATGTTATTTTGCATGCCACAGTATTTCCTTCCCTGAAGTGAACATTATTGCTCCAGTAATATTGTTGCACCACGCAAGAATTAGGCACTTTATTTAAACCCCTGCTAATTTCATCTTCAAGAAGCTCTGCTCTTATATTATATTCATCCGTGCACACAGGAACGGCTGCTCTAAATGGGTTAGTAGGGCTAATCCATTCCTCTCCTGCAAAGAACAAAAGGCATCAATATAAGGTTTCATTTTTGGTCTCCACATGGGTTTGTTTGCAGTTAACTAATGAGAAATAGCTCACTGTGGACCTGTGAACATCTCCACTACCAAGAGCTTTTGAGAAAGGCGGGATTTGGTTATGTTCTCACTGTAGAATTTAGGGTCTCTATGGGATTTGGTGTGAAATATGCTGTGATAAATTACATGTCTCTAGACTGATGAACACTGGGGCTAATCATTTTTTGCCCACAGTGCTCAGCTCCACCTGCTGACTACATTAAGTGCCAAACTGTACAAACTATCAGAGTTGGAGTTATTCAATGTCTGTTGAAGTTACAAATATTGTGTGAGTGAGAAAAGAGATTCTAAATTTGTTGACAAGCCTCCAATTAATAAAATCAAATCACATTCCACTCACATTGGGCTATGTAAGTGGATGAGAGTTGCCAGTTACACTTGGGGAAGAAGGGGTTGACAAATTTCAGGTATAAACAGTAATGCATTACACTTATGTGTAGGTAATTAACATTGACTCTGATGCTATGTTGATGCTATGTTGATCGAAAGTACACTGAAAGCCAAGAAAAGCCAAATTATTTTGAGGGTAGGCCAAAACACAAAGTGTATTGTGTGCAAAATATTACAAACACTTGGAACAGCATAGTGGATAACACCCAGGGGCTTGCTTTTGGCAGTGGGTGGGAGTTGCCAGTTTAATTTAGGGAAGAACCTGTTGATAGGTCTGAGGTACTAAAAATACTGCTCTAGATTTATCTGTGGATAAATGACGACTAATAACTTATGCTGAGGTTCCGTTCACATTAAGCTGTGTAGAGAGTTAGCGAAGAAAAATGTACGGTTTGCCTCTTTTCTCAGCTTCTTTCCCAACAGCAAAATGCTTCTATTCAAGGTCAAGGAAGGCCAAACTGTTGGGAACAGTGTATTTTTGGGCTTTTGGAACTGTTTTACATAATAAATGCTTGGGATCGCACAGTGGATAACACCTCAGGGGCTGATTTGAGGTGAACTGGCTCGTCTTGGCAGTAGAAGAGAGACACCTGTTGTGCTTTGGGAAGAAGTCTGAGGTATAAATGAATTTATATTAGATGTATCTGTGGGGAAATGGCATCGAGTCAGTCGCTGTTTTTATGTTGACTCAGATGTATGTTGCTGCCAGCGTTGCCAGCAGAATTTAGGGAAGAACCTGTTGATAGGTGTGAGGTATTAACAATACTGCTCTAGATTTATCTGTAGACCAATCACGACTAATAAGCTATGCTGATGTTCCATTACATTAAGCTGTGTAGAGAGCTAACGATGAAAAATTAAGGTTTGCCTCTTTCTCAGCTGCAAAATGCTATTCAAGGTCAAGAGAGGACACACTGTGATAAAGTATATGCTTGTGTTGTGTTTTAAGTGTAATATATGCTTGAGATAGCATAGTGGATAACACCCAGGGACTGATCTGAGGTGAACCAGTTCACCTTGGCAGTGGGTGAGTTATACATGTTGTGCTTGGGGATGAAGCTTTCAAGTCTGAGGTATAAATGAAATTGCGTATCGGGCGCTGTGCTGATGTTCCACATTCACTTTAGTCTGTCTAGACAGTCAGTAATGCAGGATTTACAATTTACAGGCAACTCTCCACCATGGCCAAGACGAGCTGGTTCACCTTGAACAAGCCCCTGGATCCACTGCACTATCCCATGTGCTTATAAGATTTTACACACTTCCTAAAACACACACACATACATCTGCCTTGTCTAAAGACAATGCTGTCTTCCTTAGCTTTGGATATTAGTGTCTTGCAGGAGTGGAGGCCTTCGAGAGCAGCTCTTTTCCTCCCCTCTCTTCTCATGTCTCCTCATTTTCATCAAGGTTTATAGCAGCCGCCTGAATGAAGCTGATTTAATCTAATTACAAAATGAAAAGACCTCGGCGGTCCATTTTCATACGCCGTTGAAGTCTAAAAATGAAACCTGCTTTCCCACCATACTCTCTGCATTTCAAAGTATTCTCTCTCTCTCTCTCTCTCTCTCTCTCTCTCTCTCTCTCTCTCTTTCTCTCTCTCTCTCAGAAAAAAGCGATGTGAAGTTCTAGCAGCCTGTAGATTTATCTGTGGGTAAATGACATCGAATCAGGCGCTACGCTGACGTTCCATTCATTAGAAGCCCTAATCACATGGAATAATTAAACAGATAATAATGGCGCTCGGCAATGTCTGCCCAAAAAAAAAAAAAGAAAAGAAAAAAAAAAGGAAAGTGGGGCTTATCTTTTGAAAGCAGGAAGCATTTTAATGAAATTATGCATTAGTTTTTAAATCAAACTAGGATCATAGCTTACAAAAATACTTAATCAGTGTTAGGATGCACCCACCTGCTATTTGTTATTGTAGCACAAAATTTGAAAACAAGCCCCAGGCATTCAGTCCCTGTGCCTGAGTGATTCCCACAGCAAACTCGCTGATTAATACCCCGGTTGAGTGCCATGTCATTCACTCAGCACACAGTTAATAGAAACACACACAGACACACACACACACGCACACACACACTATTGACTGGGATTTGTCAGAATATATGTATTTGGCTTTTTATTTAGAATATAGTGAATCTAGCATGAATTCAACCAATTCTGCAATAACGTGCTGTCAACAGCCACACTCTGTACAGCACTACCCTAAATCTGAAAACCAAACACAATCACATGCCCCAAGTTTTCTCTGACTGCAGCTCAGGACATGTCTGTTAGAGCTGGCTCAATACAATATACATACACAAACCTAGGGGCGAAGTATGTACCACAGACCCACTCTCGACAAAACAATCTCAAACTTATCAAAATTATTTGGAATTTGGCTATTTAGACAAATTACAAATGACAGCACAATGGTTATATATATATATTTTTTTGGTTTTTGTTTTCTTTGTTTGTTTGTTTTTTTGTTGTTGATTTTTTTTTTTATATTTATTTTTTAAACAAATGAGGGTTGGCTATATTACTTAAAATCACCAAAACTGTCAGATTTTAGCCTACTGTAGTAGATTAAATGAAAGAAACTAAGAAACTGAATCAAATGCACTACTGACAGGCTGCAAAGTGTCTAAAGGCACAAGGAGCCTAGATAAAGGAGCTCCAGCCACTCAGCATTCAGCACCACCAGTAGACTGATCACCGCCCCATCATCTGGAAACATCTGCTCCTATTACTTTGGTTCAAACAACCAATAATGTTCTTCTGAGACTGGTCAGTACCAGAAAATGGACTGAAAATGACAGTCCTTCAGAAAGGAAGCCTGGAGAACTGTTCCTCAAAACTACATTGAAAATACAAGAAAGTATGGATCTTTAAAGCAAAATATAAAGAAGGAGTGGTTCCAGGGGCACCACCAGAAATCTTATGCCCCATGAAAGATTAGAAACTTGGCCCCCCCTCCCTTAATTAAGATAATATTACTAGCCCCTAGAATTGTACCCCCAGCACCACAACCACTGGGTCCCTGAGCAAGACCCTTAACCCCAAGTTGCTCCAGGGAGACTGTCCCCTGTAGTTAGGGAATGGAAGTTGCTTTGGATAAAGGCGTCTACTAAATGCCATAAATGTAAGCATGGATTAAAGCTCTTTATTGTATGTGTTTGCATCATTACCAATTGTAAGTAAGTGTATATGGCGCTATTTTTGATTATTTTCAGAAAGACGTTAGATTAGCCTGTACCCTGCTAATAACGCTAGTAAGCTAAAGAGAGTAAAGGGTATAGCTGTTCATGGCTGTGCTGTATATTCAGGCACTTTACTCTTGTTTGAGGATTGTGTTCAGATGAACAAAACTTACTTGAGCCCTGAACCTACTGAATAATTACAGTGTATTATTCTAGATTTACTCTAAGCATTTAGCCCATCTAGCATCTGTTTAACATTTGGTAAAATAAATAAATAAAAAAATATATTTTTCTTTTTTTTTTGCTTTAATCCATGTGTAAGTGTAAATACAAGCACTGAATGAAGTACAGAGTCTTTTAATTTGATTCATTTATTTAAGTTTAATATCATTGTTTAATTTAACAGTGTTGTCAGTTTTATAACCCTGAATTCTAACAAAAAAACACTTGGAGTCAAATCAGTAGAAAGATATTTTTTTTGTCAGAGCTGCTGTCGTTATTGTGGTATTTTATTATTTATAGTCTTGTATGAGTTTTTTCTTCAGCCTTGTGGTGAAGACCTAACCCAGCAAGCTTAGTAGTGATGTCCTGGATCATCTTTACGTTTCTCACGTTATATAAACTCCCAATGAAACGTATCTTCTAATCTGCTGGGTATTGTTGCCGATTTCCTGAATCGATCCGATTCACAATATCATGATCCGATTAAATTCTCGATCCGATTTGATTTGATATGAATTTATTTACAGATTTCTTTGTGTTTATACTAGTTTGTCTTGGTTATAAATGGACTTGAATGGAGGATCTCCCTCTGTTGACGGACTCTACTGCAGTATTACCTGTGGTAAGAAAACTTTTCCTATAAAGTAGTTATTTTATAATTCATCCAATCCAGCATTGTAGTATTGTCTATATCAATTAAAACAACTTCTGCACATGAAAAACATGAATAATTGTAACTGTTGTGGAGCAGTGTGTGTGTATGAGGAGCAGAGAGAAAAGGGGAGTGACGAATTTAGGAATTTAAAGGTTTTATTAAAATTTTTACTCTCATAACAATGACAGAGTTAGTAGCCCTGTTTTGAAAATGTAAAATGATAACCACAAAAATGGTTGAACAAAAAAATACTCATGACCACAAATGGTTAAAGACATAAAAAAACTATCGACACGGTAACGAGAAGTAGTGCACAGTCGGCAGGAAAAGATCGATCTAAAAGTTTTTGAATCGAAATCGTATTTTTTTTAACAAGAATCGATATTTTTTTAACCCAGCCCTGGTATCTTCGGTTCTTAACAGACAGAAGAGTTTGTATTTCATCCACTTCCCAGTTGTTAGTTTGTGTCTCTATTGTTGTATTTCTGCATGGACAGTATGGATGAGCCGGATACTCGGCTGAAATGAGTATCTGGTACGGATAAAGTACTTCTGACAAGTACAAGTATCATATGAGTAATACGAGTCAATATCTGTGCTCGGATTGAATAAAAATTCTCATTGGGTAGCTGACTGTGTCT
>JBBKCR010000122.1:503293-515685 GCA_037577295.1 Ladigesia roloffi
GTTTGTGTTCTGCTGAGAAAACAAAGTCACCTTCGACTTGGATGCCCTGGGGGTAAGCAAATAAACATCAAATTTTCCTTTTAGGGTGAACTATTCCTTTAATTAATTTATTGTTTATCGTGACAGGCCTAAACCAAGATACTGCATGCTTGGTACCCATAAACAACACATGTCAAAGAGAGTCAGAAAGGAAAAGAGAGTCAAGAACCGATGGGGTAAGGGTTTATTTTGTTTTATAGAGTAGTATGCAAGTGAAGTGAGAGAAATGAGACATCGTTAATCACCAAGATGCTCTTTGCAGAGGTTTTTTGTTTTAGTAATGATTTTCTCTTCCTGTAAACAAAACTCTTGCAGGATTGGGTTCAAGCACATGATTTAAAAGCCGTTATTCTGTATTCTGTTAAACTCAGTAAGTCGGAGAATCGGGTCTTTGACTTGGAAAAGCTCAGTAGATTGCCTCATAATGTCAGAGCTCTGGTTACAAAACGTTTCAGGTGCATGTTGAGTCGGTTTCTCCCTTTGGCATGATAATAGACCTTTTTATGCTCGCGGAGACGTGCGGGTTGATTTCCAAACAATCCACACACCTGCGCAAAGCCTGCAAAAGCTATTCATACACCTGCCAAACAAACACCAGCCTCTCAAGTTCAGTTTCTTTGGTTCATATGCCACTTTCTGAGCTTCCCACACTGGAAGGCTTCATTGTCAGAAATCTGAAACGTATAACAGCTTCCCACATTCGGCTTGGAACGTGGTGCCGGGTTCCAGATTTGGTAGGTGTGTTTTAGCGGGAAAAATGGTCCATGTGCTGGACTCTGGACACCCCTACTTTACACAAATAAAACTGAACTGAAAATGAAGTGGAATAGTATCACTTACGGCAAACAGCCGTTTTGATGCGAGTGCGGGTGGATGAATCATCGCTCTCGGTTCAGGGCTTGTTTTCTGCTTAAATGTGTCATTTCTTTCGAATGTGAACCAGCTCCAGTGTCCACTAAGTCTTCTTTCCACACCCTGGCCAGTCGTGGACCATCACTTTGCTTTACAATGAATGTACAGAAGACAGGCCGTGATCACTGACACACCTACCATAGCGGTGCATCATGTGTAAAGCGCAGTCCCCCGTAAACGTGTAAACACAGCGTGTTCTATCAGAGCCCATTACCACCTCAGCTCTGACAGCTCACCTCCATGAGAACTGGAACACACACACACACAGATGATGATAAACACCTCCTCATAAACCGCAATTATACAATCCAATTATTAGGGTCCCACTATAAGGTACAAGCCTTACCTCATGGCTATGAGTCCTGATTAGCGGCTACTGAATGATTGATGACATAGTGTCTATTAATTCTGTATGGATTACCTCCCTGGGCTGGGTGGTAGACACATTCTACAATGCATCTGTCTCTCCTTGAATGTATATAGGGTGGGAATGAGATGCTGCATCTCAATATCAGTGAGCAGATTGATGGTTCATGTAACAGGTTTAATGAAGCATTAATTAAGCGATTGTACAGTGTAATGACTGGAAAACATGCTCAGTGATGCCTGAATTTCATTACATGATCATGAATGCCTTAAAATATATATTCCCTCCCTTCATGTGTGTTATTTTTAAATATGGATAAAACAAGATATCTTAGCTGTATTCAAGATATCCTTGTTGTTGTGTTTCTGTAAATTGTCACAAATTATTAATTATCTCTTAAATATTACTACAAACACACACACACACACACACACATTCTCACTCACACTCACACACACAACCACACACACACACCTATATTTTTTAATACCCATACTCATATTTCAATAATTGCATTTTTGTATTATTGTTAAACTTTGAAACGTTGTTAAAGGAACAGCAATAAATGAAAATATGTGAAATAAAATACGTTTCATTCTCTCTAAGATCTCTAACAGTGCATGTCTGACGTCCTATTGGCTGGTTGTGGGGTGATGGGAGAGTCATATTCTAGTTAATAAACAATTATTTGTTAGCAAACAGTAATGGGTGTATTATTAATAAATTTTAAATGAGTAACAAGCAAGAATTTGAATGGTAGTTTATACATCCTTCAGAAAGTATTGTGTCTCTTGTAATACACTGATCCAACTGTCTGGAAGCATCAGACACTTTGTAATGGTTCTAATACACTTAATATTAGAGTTCTTGAAAGGCACAAAATTGAAGCCAGAAATAATTAAAAGCTTGATTATTTTGTCTGAATATTACATCCCTGATCGTCTGAGAGAAGCATTTTCCACACAGCTTTAGTATTAAGATGGCTCAGGTGTTTTGCAAAAGCACTTAATGTGCTCCTACAGACAGCTTTAGCTCAACAAGTTCACTATAAATACTCATGTGCATGGATGTGATTTTGAAACTCATTTACTCAGTCATGTTTAGCAGTCTGAAGTTTCTCCACTAGGGGGAGCAGCTAGTACACAAGAACATGAGCACAAAAGCTAAAAATTGGGAGAGGAACCCATTTATAAAGGACGATATCATATTATTCATATTGTTATTATCTTAGTTCTGCATTACTTTAGTACTAAATAATGTATAAATATGAACGACAGACAGTAGGCCTAAACTGTGTTGGCTGGAGGCTGGTAGAGCTCATTATTCTTATCCTCACAGGTTGGTATATATTGTTTACCTGCTTATACACTTAAATGCATAGTGATAAACTATCAGATTTATTTTTCAATGATGGCCAGTGGACTTCTCCATCAATTTTATAAAATGTAAAACAAATATTCCTGTTATACTTTATTTCTAGGCAGTTGTACAAATCGACTATTAGGAGTTACAATTACTGGAGAAGCTGTAGCCTCCTCTTACCCCTCTGGGAACTATGCCTAGGGCATTCAGTCATCGAAATTATTAATATATTCTATCCATACCATACAGGGGAATAGAATGGATCAACAGAGGCTGTTTATCCATGGAGAGGATTTTGACATGGAGCCAAAGGTCTAATTCTGAGACGTGAGACAGTAAGGATTATTCTCTCTTTCTCTCTCTCTCTCTCTCTCTCTCTCTCTCTCTCTCTCTCATCCCCTTCTGCCTCAACCATGATCTTTTGCATTTTGGCAGAGTTAGACCTAAAGGAAGCGGTCTTGGCCCTCATGGGAGGGAGCAGCACTCATATCTGGAAACATTGCCTGGAGTCTTTGAGCAGACAGCCCCTCACGCCCACAGACAAACTGGCTCAAGCAGCCATCTGCTTTCTGCTTTAAGCTGCCTCTTAGCCTGCTACCCATTGATACTGTGTCTGTCCCAGCTCGCAGAATCAAATAATTCATACGACGCCAGAATGATAATGACACAGAGGTTGGCCTACTAGGAAATGAGATTTATCGCATTGATGTACACCAAGGTTCGCAATTGGATTTTAAAATACCGTCATATTAATGTGCAATTTGGCAATTTCTTCTTCTATCCATCATCACCACAATCGGATTCCCAAGCCTAATGGACTGGATCTAAATAACCTGTTAAAATGCAAAATAGCAAACCTCCAGTGCAAGCTTATGAAGACTTGTTTACTTTAGGGACTGCAGAAGCACATCTTAAGATACTTTATTTACAAAATGTGCTTTCTAAATGCGTTTTATTCCTGGATAAACCCTTTACCTCACTGTCACTGCATTAAGACACAAACAACATAAATATATCCTAAAAGGTAATACAGATAGTACCTAAAGTACATTTTTTCATAACATTTGTGTTGGTGGACCTACACTACCGGGGGTTGAAGTTTGTGAGTAGAAAATATTGACTCGTACAGGATGCAAGCCTCGACAACTCAACTGTGCACTAATGGGTGTAGATGGGGGTGGCCAGTGCTGATATTTCTCAGATAAATAAGTGTACGGAAAACACTGGTATGAAATGAACAGGGTTTATTGTGGGTGTTTTCAGGGAATAATATTAATATTAATAATATTAATATTAATATTAACATTATGGCAAATGTTCCTGCAAAGATTATTGATTTTATAGAAAATAAATCCTGTTATCCTATGTTATTGATAAATCTACCAATTAAATAATCCAGGCTAATTTTCCAATATATATATAGTTTTTTGTTTAATAACATAAGCAAATTTGGGAAATTTGACTTAAACATTACATTTTATATTATATGTTATATATTTTATATTTTATTTCACCAAGTAATACCAAGTAATTCCAGATAACTTATTTGAATTTTATTTACACATTACATTTTATATTTTTCAATTCTGATTCTGCTCTGACGTTCTTCCATGTCAAAGTTTTATTTAAAAGTCAATTTTAAAAAAGATCGAATAAAATTTCAAGCTTGAAACAGGGTCACAACCTGCACAGTTTATAAAAGGAATTCAACTTTATCCCCTTCACTTCACTCCCATTCTGTCGCAGCCTGATCTCCTTTTGTACATTTAGTAGTTTTGTATGTCTCAGAAAACCACAAAACACAAAGCTAATCTAAACTATGGCAGGTAGTTTGGAGTAGTCAACCCACCTTCAGGAAAAAAAGTTATTAAAACTTAATTTACAGAGCAATAGGCCTCATATAAAAACACTGTTTTATTTGAACACGTGCTACATGGAAGAAACTCATTATCTTGTAGCTAAAAGTTAATTAAATGTGTTGTGTCTAGCCAGCGAGAGCCCATGCCAACTGCTATTTGCTTACACTGATATGTTCCCTATCTCTTTGCACCTTTTCCTGTTTGTCTCTGGCTGTCCTCCCATAGATGCCTCACCACCTCTGTTTTGCATGTTTGTTGTGTGTTGGGATTATGTGCTTGACCTGTCCACAAGAAAAGTCTAAGAAGAGTCCACCATGCAGGTTTTAAATCATCGAGACACAAGTAAAAACGGCAGGTTATGTTAGTATCATTAGGTAGTATCTTTTGTTACCAGTCAGGTTAGTTAATTAAATTACCGCATTTTTCGCCGTATAAGACGCTCTGGAATATAAGACGCACCCAATTTTAAAGGAGGAAAATCTAGAAAACAAAAAGATTCTGAACCAAATACTGTAGTAAAATATTTTATATCAACTGTTGACATCTTGCCCACGCAGCATGTGGTTAGACTGCCGGGTGGGGGGAACAGGCGCTATAGGAGGGAGAGGGAAGCCTGAACACAGCCTGGCCTTGCAGGGAGGGTCAGAGATAGGGTGACCAAACGTCTGGTTTTGTCATTACCTTTCATTGACCGGCAATAGGGCACTGCGCACGACGCTGCGTGTGACGTAATCCCTGAGCCGCGTCAGTGCCGGCAGCTCTGTTTAAAATCAGAAGACCGTGTGTCTGTCAGCGCGCTAGTAACATGACGAAGCATAAGAGCACATTTACTTGGGATTCAACCTCACGACTTCTTAATCGCAGGAACTTCCAGGATCCCACGACATCCAGGATCACTAGGCTTCCAGCTGCCCCTTTGGTTCATGGTTCTCTTGTTTGCCTTTTGTCTGTAAATGCCAGTCCTGGTAATAAAACCTCTCCAACATCCGTATGCATTCAATTAAACAACCAATCCACCCACAATTTGGCTTTGTTACCACACTAGCGCTCCCCCTAGGACTCGTCCCTCTGTGGGAGTTTAACACCAGCAAACAATATTAGCATTAATTGATGGCTAAGTCTACTAGAACAAGTCAAACTGTTCCCTTCGTGCAAAAGTATAAACAGATAAACACAATAAAATTCCTGCAATTAACGTGAAAAAACAAGCCAGGACTTTCTTTTGAAAGAAAGCTGATCCGACATCAAACAAGGGTATAAATATCACATCTACTGTTGCCAGCAGTGTCGTAATTTATATAAATGCTGCTGCTTTCACCTTGAAAGTGTTCATGTATTTCATAACATGCTCGGAGTTGTTAGCGGTGACCCTTCCATTCACATCGCCGTGGGCTGTAATTGAAAGTGGGCCTCCCATCTGGCCCTTCGAGAAGAAAACACCACACTTGCTATTTATTTAGAAAGTTGTCCTAAGGAAATTATCGATCCTACATTTAATCTCTTTCAACAAAGGGTTTTTGTCATATATGGCCACTACAGGTATGTGTTTAATGGAAATTTCCAGACACAAAGCAACACATTCAGAAAATGTTTGCTCTTTAAGCTCTACCATTAAAAATTTAGAATTTCTTGTCAAATTTGTCTGAAAATATTCCCAAAGAGTGAGGGCATAGAACCTTAAGTTATGGGTTCTCTTAAATGGGCCCCAATAAGACAATGAGACAAGAAGTATCACTAGAATGCAATAAACTTCAGCCTGAAGTCTCAAATGATTAATATTCTTTGGTAATTAGTAAGAATGATAGATTCAAAAGATGGCTATGATTATTGTTACACAAAATGATTAATATTAGCATAATACTGGCTAAGCTGAACAAAGAGTGTGAATGAGAGTTAAAGGAGTTATACTGTATGTGCTAGTGGGGAGGGGGGGGGTCTCAAAAATAAATATAGGGTTAAAATGCATAACCATTTTAATCATGATTACAAATGAGCAGTCTGGAACAGCAGGCAGTGATGTTTTCAAAGCACTTAAAAAGGGAAAAATTGCCCTTAATTGTGGTTCTTGAATCATCATATTTGTATACTGATGCTGAATGTTGAGTAGTTGGAACTCCTTTATCTAGGCTCCATTTCGTTCATTTAATCTCCTCATTGTTCCAAAGATGCAGTGTGATGGGTTGAAAATAAAGGCGAATCTATCAAAGCAAAATATATGAACACATGCACGGTTATTATCCAATTCCAAAGAAACTAGCTGACAGACAGACAACAAACAAACAAATACATAAGTAAATAAATACATAGACATGAAATATTGTCTGGGAATACACTGAACCCAATGTAATTTATGTTTAGGTATGTTGAGATCAGATTTAATAATGATAGAAAATAAAAGGGGAGAGGACATTTGGGACATTTAAACTTTGGGGGGCGTCTTGAGCGTCGTCGCCATTCAATCAGAGGGAACATTTCCCCCTCACATTTCATGATTATTTGTTTGGACCCCCCCATATTCAGCATAAATAATGGGCTCCCCCAGTGCTGTTGAATCTTGAATCTTTGGTGAAAGAATCCACTCCACTAAACCCTTAGTGTGTTCCACAAGGCTCAGTTCTAGGCCCATTGTTATTTATTATTTACATTATGCCACTTAGACAAATTATTCGTAACCATGCTTTCCAATACCATTGTTATGCTGACGACATACAGATATTTACGACTTGCCACACTGATTCAATTAATCGGACCACTGCATTAGTGTCGTGTGTTAATGAGCTAAAAACTTGGCTCTCTAAGTTTAAACTTGTCAAAGACAGAAATTTTAATTGTTGGGCCCCCAACTGTAACAAAAAATATAACTAACCCCCCTAGATTTGACCTTGAAGCCACAACAATTCTTCCTTCTGCCACTGTTAAAATCTTAGGTGACATCCTTGACTCATCACTAAATCTTGATGCTTATATTAGCAAACTGACTAAAACTGCATGAATGAGTTTAAGAATCTGTTTAACCAATATTATCACTCATTACCAGTTTCGTCTTAATCAAATACAGTTAAATGTTGTCCCTGTGCCTGTGGTATTTGTATTTTGAATGTTTGTATTAAATTTGTGGTTTGCAAATGCTCCCACATGTTTTGGACTTGGCAAATGTCTCTTGTCCATCTATGTATGTATTGTATATTCTAACTGCTTTTGTTCAGCTTCTTCATAATTGATATGGTTAATTGTTATCTCTGTGCCTGTGGTATTTTTGTTTCTTATGTTGTATCTAAATTGTGGCTTGCAACTGTTACCACATGTTTCAGACTTGGCAACTGCCTTCCACCCACCTATGTATATACTGTTTATATTGTCTGCTATTGTTCAGCATCCTTGAGCTTGGGAAAGGCTCTATACAAATAAAACGTATTATTATTATTATTATTATTATTATTATTAAACCGATAGAAAAACACACACCACTGGAAATCCCAGCAGCCTATCTCTGCACTGACCATTCTCTTCACCTGCGTGTGGGGAGTTGGAGGAAAACCCTGAGCGGATTTCCAGTGGAGTGTGTTCTTCTATCCATTAAGTATAGTGGATTCTTTCACCACAGATTCAAGATTTAAAAGGGGTTTCCAAACAGCCGCACCATATAAAAGGACGAGATTTGCCCGCAGGCAGTAACCGCCACCACCCAAACCACGCCCCCATGCACAAAGCCCGCCCCCACACATCCTGCACACATAAAAAATGCTTCAGATGCCCCGATAAATGTTATCTATTAACAGTAATGCCCTGGCATATTTTTTGCCTAGAGATTTGATCACCATTTCTCAAGTCTTAGTAGACTGATTTTATTCAGATATATGCATCTGGCTTCATATGAGTGAAGGCTTTGTCTCCAGACATTTGAAAGGCGGTGACAGTGTATAGACAGCACAGAGTCTAGTCAGACACACTGTGTCTGCAAGACAGGACAGATACAAGGACAGCCTACAATACAGCACAGACATGACATGGCAGCATACGGTACAAACGCAGCGAGAAAATATACACTTCAGCAGCCTTCAGGGATAATATATGAACTGGGTTAGAGTTAAATGGGTAATACAAATGCCAGCCAGAAAAAGAAGAACAGAGCAGAGAGTAAACAAAGGTACAATGGCATAGCTGTAGAAAATGTATTTGTGAAAATGTATTAATGAGAGTGAGGTGGGGTCAATGAAGCTTGGCCTATTAGAATTAAGACAGCTGAACTTAGTGAGACACAAAGATAAGCTCGGCTGGGTGCGAGGCTGGCTCACTCTTGAAATTCCTCTGTTCCCCATCACTGCCTCTAATAGAAAAGCGCTTTGTCTCAATGCACCCTGTTTTCGCAGTTATATCCTACCATCTGAAAATAGAGAAAAAAAACAATGTTTCACAGCCAGTTGGACAAGCTGTAGTGATGGGAAGTTCGGCTCTTTTCAGAGAGCCGGCTCTTGTGGCTCGGCTCCCAAAGAAGAGCCGGCTCTTTCGGCTCCCAAATGACTCTTAGTTTATTATCACCTGTAGCCTCATATTTTAGCCTAACCTGTCAAATCTGAATGCTTTGTTTGTTGATATAAACCCTTTTGCATTTTTTTTTTTATGAGAAGCCTTATAATTGCCTAATTTTGTTAACTTGTTCCTTTACAAAAGCAGGCATTCTTACTTTCGCTAAATCATTTTATCAAACTTTTAACTGCAAACAAATCCACAAATCCACAGAAAAACACTGCAAACAAATAGAACAGAAACACAACCAAACTCAGTAAACAAAAAGTATTTAATGCCACAGCTTGGATGGGCCGATGCGGTTTCTCCTCTCGGTTAGTATCTGCCCTGTTTTTGAGAAAACTCCCCGTTGGGACCGATGCTGCCCCACAATGCACAGTCCCCACCCACTGCCTCACAAACTTAACTCAGACCTGCTGCCCAACACTTCTAGTGTCTCACGCACTGCCGGAGAGACCAGCCAGCACTGTACTCAGATCAGCTCCGGCCCACTGGAGCCTCACCACACCCTCGGCAGCCCCAGAGCCACTGAGAATGAGAGCGGAACAGCAAAATGAAATAAAGTGGGGAGCGGCTCTCACTCGCTGGGAGTCGGCTCTTCTCGTTGGCTACAAAGAATCGGCTCTTAGCAGCGGCTCGTTCACGAACAACACATCACTAACAAGCTGCATGTTTATTTACTGAGATCATACATGTGGAGTTCTGATGAATGAGACGTCCATTATACTGTCATCCACCTTTTTATAAAGTATGAGAGTGTCACTGTGCGACACAGAACTCAAGCTCATACATGAGGCCCAATGCTCACATACGGCTGTAGTTAATGTTCACCTGGGGAAGTGGCTGGAGGAATGCAGGGATGAATGGATGGGTAATTAAGTTAATGGATTAATGAAAGGATGGATGGATGGATAGATGGACTGACAGACAGGCAAATGAATGGTAAGATAGATAGACAGACAGATAGGCATATGGTTGAATGGACTGATTGACAGACAATATATAAATGGACAGAAAGACAGACAGACAGACATATGAGTGGATGGACAGATTGATAGATAGATAGACAGACAGACAAACACAGGCAGACAGACACATGGATAGATAAGCAGAAAGACAAAATAAAGACTGAGCGACAGACAGACATATGAGTGGATGGTCAGATGGAATGATAGAGAGATAGATAGAAAGCTAGACAGATACAGATATACAGATAGTTGGATAGATGGATGGATGGATAGATGGATATATATATATATATATATATATATAGAGAGAGAGAGAGAGAGAGAGAGATGGATAGATGGATAGATAGAGAGGGAGAGACAGAGAGAGAGAGACAGAAAGAGAGAGAGAGCGAGAGAGAGAGATGTATATATGGATATCTGGACATACGGAAATATGGATAAATGAATATATGGATAGAAAGATGGATAGATGGACAGATAAATGCCTGTCAAACAGTTGTGCCGCAGCATCACTAGATTAGTTTCATACCTTCTTCACAACACTGGGTTTGTCTTATTAATAACAGTCGATTTCCTGCTTTTGGCACGACTTATATTTATTTATATGTCATATAATTTCTTTAACTAACAACAGATTCTAAAATCTATTCAATGTCAATGGGACTTTCAGAAGGGAGCTCACAATAAACGAGTTAATCCAGTACAGAATATCATGTGCAGGGTTTTAATCATAACTGTCCCTTATCTTACCTGGGCTTCATTATAACTGCTTCATTATAACTACTAATGAGAGGAAACAAATACCCATCAGCCCCTTAAGTGTGTTGACTTGTACTGACTGTATTAATTAGACTGACTGTATTAGTGCGGCGCTCCTCTTCGCCTTGGGCCCGGGTGAGGGGCGCCTGGGGCAGGCGTGAATAATTTTCTATCTTTTCACCGTCGGCCGCGGATCCTTGGTGTGGAATGCCCTTTTGATTCTGAATGATCAGCTGTCAGCGAGACGTGCTGCCGAAGAGCATGAGTCATTTGATGGAGCGCTGTCTCGGGCGGTGATTATATGGTGTGGAAATCATTTGTTGTGAGACAATTTTTCAATCCCTTTCATTTTGCTCCGCCGTTCCTTTCTTCACTTTGTTCCTGTTTTTCATGTAAAGGGACAATGCCATGAAATTCTCTTGGCCTTTTTGTTCCCGAAGGAGTTTGATGTAGTATGTAAACAGTGTTGAAACTTTCAAAGCGTATCATTCACTCTCTGTTCTGTGTTTATATATCAAACACTGGTGATAAAAATTTAACCTTTACCGAGTTTTGGAGTGAAATTGAATACAGACTCTTCAGAGATCGCACGTCTGAATGCAATTATTTGCCGTGTTAAAGACAATGTATAATAGTGTAAAAAAATTAAATAAACAAGAAGTTTTTTACAAAAGTTATGAAGTTTATATGTTAAATGAAACTGTTAGCTAACATTTGTTAAATAATTTTAGTTAAATTCAACACATTTTTGAACTCAACCAGCATTCAGACTTTTGCATATGACTGGAAACAGAAATTAAACCAAACCAGAGATCATGCTTGTTGTGATGTCACAAAAATCAGTGCATTTATGGGCATTTGCCCACTCTGCCTTCAGCAGTTTAGCCACGCCCACTCACAATTAAGCTATAAGGAGTGTTTCAGTCTTTACTGCGTTTAGAATGAGGCTCAACAAAGGGCAGCAAAACGATGAATGTAAATAAGCCGCAGTTATTTGAACTAATGAACAAGATTAATATTCTGATATAATTTAATTTTATTTTTCTTAATATTAGTTGTTTTTATTGTAGTTTGGATCATTTCTTTGAATGGTTATTTAACCGATAGAGACTTTTATTTTGAAAGGCGACTTGACGGAAATGCACGGAGAGTGAGAGCGCGAACGGAGACGGATCACGGAATCAAATTATTAAGAACATTTAAGTGAATTTATACACACAGTCGCAGTCTGCTGATTTATTTTATAATATTTTGTTTATGATTTTGTTGCTTGGCTGAAAAGGAGAATAATGTAGCCAAGAACATTTACGCTCTTATAAACACACACATTTAGCATATTCATAACGTATAGTCTCTATAACTGTTTTAAGTGTCTATTTTATTTACGAGTAGTTTTATCTTTGTGAGAAACGTTAACATTAATTTAGTATTTCGTTGCTGTAAAATTGATGGTTTGTTTCATCTGTATGGATGTAAATTAATTGCAAATTCAAATCTTATTTATTTATTTGTCATTCTACCTTATCACTATGAAACCAAACCCCTTAATTTTACCCCTTAATATAACCTTAATTTTTACCTTAATTTCCAGGAAAGTAA
>JBBKCR010000122.1:579558-590257 GCA_037577295.1 Ladigesia roloffi
CGAGACGGTCGTCTTTCAGAGGTAAAAAATTATATAAATACTGTTCAGTTTCTCACAAAAACCGATCGTTTCATGTCGTTTCACCTTCGACTTGGATGCCCTGGGGGTAAGAAAATAAACATCTAATTTTCATTTTTGGGTGAACTGTTGCTTTAATCTTTATATTTATGTATCTTATCTCGTATTACATAATATTGAAGATCACAAATTATCGTGTATTATATTGTTCAGAGTTTTGTTAATTGTGTCATTTAATATTGTTGTCGTTTGTATAATATGCTTCAGAGACACCACTGTTCAGTCGCATACTTGGCCGATAAGCGTGACTTTGATTTAGATTTAAAAGTAAATTACATTCGGCATAATCAATTCCAAAATATGATAACATCTTTATTAGTAAATATTTACATATATGCCATTACTTTAAACATTTGAAATGTTAAGCCTCATATAAATCACAAATACAGAATATAAAAGATGAGAACGGTGATGACAACTGTAGCAAAAGTTCCATGAAATATCACATCGCAGTGCAAACATTGTGACGTTATTGGGAATAAGCTTTTAATTCTGATATTGGATTTATTTGCATTTGTTTACATTGCTGTTTTGGCTCAAGTTATCTGGTTAATTGAGAATGCCTCCATTGTCTGTTTGTTACTGTTGAACCTTTAGAGCCTCTTTCACCTGCAAGGGTGCTTCAGTTGTAAATAAGAAACCTGTTCTTAATCTGTTTTGCCTGGTTAAATAAAGTTAAAAGTCCATTTCAGTCCACTCGTACAGTCTGCTCATTAAAAATAAAGAACCAAATAACTAATGAGGGCAAATCCCCATTAGCAGCTAATGGAAGTGTTTGGATTGTTTGTTGCCAGTCTACAGAAACCGATTCCCCCGGTTGATGAAGCCCCCCCCATCACGCTGCACACAGTCTGTCTAACCCCCCCTTCCCCAGCCAGGATGCCAGGCAGTTGGCCGCATGTCGCCCTGCTGCCTTACAGTCTGAAAGTGTTTCACTCCTGCATTTGCCTCTCAGAAGACCAAACCCCATCCTCCATTTTAGACTCAAATCTGGGGAACGGCTTGAACGGCACGACTCCCTGAGGCACTTCCACCGCCGCCGCAGCCCCAGAGCCACGGCTGTCTGGGGGCAAAGGGCTTTTATAATGAACTGATAATCGCCTGCCTGTCTGGAGTTGATCAGTTCAATTTAATGCCACGTTTTGGAACACGCCCCCATTTCTAAACCCAAGTCAGCTAGAGGCTGTGAAGTAAAAATGACAGTGAAGTTCTGCTGGTACTGACCAGGCGTCACAAGCTGGAGGACAGAAACGCAATCACAAATCAGTCTGCCCTTGCAGCTTCTTCTTGCATATTGTATTACAGCAGGCATCTCCAAATGGCGGACCTCGGTCCGGATCTGTACCAAGTGATGATTCTGTCCGAGAAGAGCCAGTTCTTTCAGCTCCAAAAAGTTATTAGTTTATTATCACCTGTAGTTGTGTCACTGCCTCGTCAGGAGATCCAAACCAACCAATCAGGAGATCCAAACTGCCCCGACAGGAGATCCAAACCTACCAGTTAGGAGATCCAAACCGACCAATCAGGAGATCCAAACCGACCAATCAGGAGATCCAAACCGACCTGTCAGGAGATCCAAAACGACCAATCATGAGATCCAAACCGACCTGTCTGGAGATCCAAAACGACCAATCAGGAGATCCAAATTGACATGTAAGGAACCACCCCATCCCACCTGAAAACAGACCCATAGAAAATTACCCAAAACCTGACCCGACCCGAGAAATAAAACAAATAGTTTACATTTACGGTATTTGTCGGAGACTAATTTTATTTATAGTAAAGGAGTTACTTGTGCACTCAGTTCACTTCCAGCATTGGAAATGAGCAGCACATTTTGTGGAAAACATATGAAAATGTGGACATAGGTGAGGGCTATAGGACACAAGATGGACTTCAGTTTGGACCTTCCACATGGATGAAATGTAATAACTGGACCTCAGTGACTTTTAATTGAATACTGCTGTCATGCAGCGTTAAATAATCAGTATCTGAAGGGCTATGTGCATTATTTTTTGCTGCGATGTGCAACAGTCTACCATGTGCAATATTGTTTAATGTTCTTGTTTATTATGCGCAATATCATTTTCTGAATGGGTGATAAATTTCTTCATTACTTGCAAAGCCTTATGTGCAATATCTCTACTAATGTCAATATTACATTTTCATTACATAATATTACTCCTGCAATAACTTACTCCAAACTACCATCTGTGTCGGTAGATTAGCACCTAACAGTGTTACTTCTATTTATACCAAGCATTTCTGTTTGTTGCATAGGGTATTTTGTTAATTGAGTTTTTATTTAGGTATGATATTGACCCTGTCTCCAAGTCTCTGTGCGTCTTTACACTCTCTTCATAAGAAATTCCCTACGAGATTAGTGAAGTTTTCTGATTCTGAAAAACCCAGTGGATTCAGAACCACATCTTATTCCGTAGCGACATTGGCTGAATGCTACTGAAATGAACACGAAGAGGCAAAGAACTCAGCCTCAAATTTTAAGAGAAGATGAAAAGAAAGATAATGAGTAAGTCATATGTTGGGGAAATGAGGATTTGGACGATTTCGTTCTATTGCCGTGCAACTTCCTCTCCAACCTTGTTAAAGGTGTCTGGTCTGAACATGAAACAAATGGAGATTTTCTGAGCACTGACAGCCTGAGCAATTTCTGGGTCAGATGTGTGTCATTCTTAAGCGAGATAAGTCATTTTTACATTGTGAACAAACACCTGTGTGCAGGAGTTTATGCTTAATGTTTTAAGATTTTTCAGAGACCCCTGAGTAGGTCCAGAACGGAGCAAATCAAGACCATCTGGGGGTCCCAGGACCGGCTGGAGAACCGGGCCCTACCCAGATAATGAGGAAGACTTGTTAATGTGGAACCCAGCATTGTGTTTTTATTTCTTTGTAAATTAGATCCTATTGCTATCCAACATCCAGCTTATGAATAACTGCTGTGACTGTCTGGAAGAAACCATCACTTTCCCACTGCATGGGTCCGGCTCATGGTAGCAGTAACAGTGGAGGAGGCTGATAGGGTGGTAATGGTTTAGCGAATGAAAAATTGATCCATGGACAGAAAGGCGGTGCCTGGAGTAGTTGGTCAAGTTTGAGTAAGATGTCAAAAGAATATCGTGTCATGTGACGAATCGGGGGTCCGCATTCCTTTTGCTGGACATTTTGGTACCTGGAACCTGTCGCGGAAAAATCATCATTTATTATTTTAATGATTCATTATTCTTTTTGAATGATTGTTTTATTAATTTATTCATTCTTAGTTTCTGAGGCTCCAGTCTCAACAGGGTCGTGTTGACTTGTTGATATGATAATGTCTTAGTCAAAATGTTCTAATGTTTATCTGCTAACTCTGTCCTGTGCAAACTCCTGAAGGCCGTCTCTGGTAAACAGGAGATTTTTTTTACCAATGGACTTTTGACACATCCTGATGGGTCGTCTTCTAGAGATCATGTAGGACAGGGTATAAGATATGATGTTCTGTGTGAAGAAGACGGAAGAGGTCAGGACGGGGAGGCAGACTTTGCTGTCTCTGTGTTCTTTATCCTGCCCCCATCTGCAGATGTCCCAAATATATCTTTCTTATGATTCAATTTCAGCAAAAAGGGTTTCTTCAAGTCTCTGCACCCAAGGAGGGGATCTCTTGTGATCCCTGACAAACCAAAACATGGTGTGAAAATTAGTGCTTGTTATTTGTCTAATGATAAACTAGAAAAGGCAAAACGTGTAAAGTTGAATTGGTACCATAAAGTGAACATTTTTTAGTATAAACTGATGGACCACAATCAGGACTCCACTTTATACATGATCCCAGATCAGCCATCACCGGGTTCCTCCCACATCCAAGGGCAACTCAAACCAGTGATTTTTGTTCCCATTAGTGCTGTGGACATAAACTACCTCTTATTCCTCTTACTCTGGAAAAACTCATCTGAGACTTGCAAAATTATATTATGGCCTAAAAGTCTTCTTGATCGTGTTTTGAAAACAATATACTATCTAAGAGGAGATTTGAAGATAATCAAGATTGTTTTTAAATATTTTTCCTATTTTAAGAAATCTTAGCAAGTGTATACCACTTACTGGGAAAAATTATCTTAAAACGATATTAATAATCTTACAAATCTGCTCTTATATAGTACATCATTTTCAAGATCAAGAATCTTATGCTATAAAATTGCAAGTCTTGGTTAGATCAGGATTTGTTCAGTGTAGTTATTAACTTTCTATACTATATTGTTCGGTATACTGTACATTGTAGCTTCACATATTTTATACTATTGTGCTTATGGGATACCAACGACCAGAATCAATTTCCCTGTATGCGGTCAAATCAAACACTTGGGCAATAACCACGATTCTGATTGAGTTTTTACTCTAGGACCATCTACTGTTCGTTTATTTCCACCGAGACTTTACCTCTCTCCAGGTTGACCAGAGGAGGATGGGTTCCTCTTTCGAGTCTTGGTTCCTGCTGGAGTATTTTTCTTGCCTCCATAACCTTTGGCTTACTAGGGGACCCAAATTCTTTAAAGCTGCTTTGCAACATTAGCTGTAAAAATAAAGTTTTGAAAAAAAGTGAGACTGAAACCCCAGGCCAGTGCATGAGTATCATTCAGCTACAAGCTTGGAGAATTTAAACCATCAGCATTCAGCAGGTCTCCATCTTCACAGTGTCGCCTCTCCACTTCCGAAAGCAAAATCACCCTCTGGAGACGGAGGCGGGAGTGGCGACTGTTGGCAGATGTTAACCTGTGGCCGGTTCATTATAAAGAGAGCCATCTCTGTAAATGTAGAGTAACGAAGGGCAGGGTGATTCATTCAGGGCTGTTTAAATGTGAGCCTCTCCATATGCTTGGTCCGCACCGCAGCTTTACTCTGCAAGGGTGATGGCTGAATTATAATTTGCCCAGCAATGAGACCAGACCTCTGCGGAGACGTCTGCCAAACCAGACATCAGGGACTATTAGACCAGGGGTGTGGAACTCTGGACCTGGAGGGTCGGTGCCCAGAACAGTTTGATGGTTCTCCTCCTCAAACAACACATTAACTAAACCTGACAATTAAGTGGTGAGGTCCTGATGAGATTCTGAGTGAGGAAATCACCAAAACACATGCTGGACCACCCAGGACTGGGGGTGGGGTACCAATTATTATTATGTCAACCCCTGTATGTAAGCTTATACCATCAAGTGGATAGTTGGCATTAATACTTTTGTCAATTTTTAAGTCACTTCACCTCAGAAAACGACTCTTGGACATGGAATAAGTCTTGCGAACGTGTATGTACATTTATTTGAGATGTCATGAAGCTTACGTTTGTTACACAGCCTATATATAAGGGGGCGGGCTGTTTGAATTCAGTCCCTCCCCCCCAGTTGTGAAACCGTGCTCGCTATCGTGCTGCTAGGCTTATTTGCCTTTCGTCACGGTAATGTTTACATACATGTTTACAGAAGAATATTTGAGCCTTAAACTGCACCAATCACACCTAATCTAGAATAAACAAACCTAAATCATGCTGGGTCTGCAAGCACGAGGAAACAAGAATCTAATCAATTTAATCATTTATTGGTTTTAATAAAGGCAGTACATGTGTATGAAAAATACGCAATTTTCTAACAAATAGTGATCACTGCAAAGCAACACAAAGATCTTACACAAATCACAGTGAAAAAGAGGGGGAAAAAATCCACACCCAAAAAAAAAAAATGCAGACATCCAAATAAAGGCAACTTAAACCCAAACCTCCGGGAAAAAGCTAAAACACACAGTCCTGCATACACACTGTATCCAAAACTGCGTACACAAACAAACCAAACAATATTCTTCAGCCATCTGTCGCGTTCTCTATTGTGTGGAAAGGCGGGAACAAGGCAAAGGCGTCTCCGCCGGGACCTGGTTGGAAGAGGTTTGCTGCTACTTCAAAAGAAAAGCTGGCGAATATGCATGGCTGGAGCGGCGCTCACATGCGACGTCTCGCCACCCACTGCGCTCGTTATTCAAAAGACGTTTTCCCCCTGTTGACCAGTTAAAACTCCACGCAATTCCACTCCGGGTCACGCGCTCTGAGCCAGAAATCGACCCGCCGCGCCACACTTCCCACCACGGAGCATTCGGGAAATGTAGTAGGGATGAAACTTTTTGTCTTGGAAAATAGAAAAAGTTCAACAAAGCGAGAACAATTGAATATGAAAGGTTAAAGCCACCTGGAGACGGTTTTTACTGGTTTTCTTTTATTCTGCGGAGCACACGGACCCGACCGCGCCACTGAACTCCTTCCCCATCGCGGCCGTGTGAGGAATATTGATCGGCGGGAGTGATCTGGGAGCTCGTCCGGGATTGTTCAGGGTGGCTGCACTCATTTATGGTCAATGGTGCTTGGCGGCTCTCAGGGATGAGACTTAAAAACGCTTGTCTTGCTTTGCCTATCCATGGCCGTTTAAAGAGCCCAAAGCTGGCCTTTTGGCGGGCGCTCAAGCAAACGAGGACGATGTTGACTCATTCAAATCTGTCTCAGTGAGTCAAGGAGAAGGGGAAGAGCAAAAAAATGGGGCCTCAGGCGAGACTCCTGGATTTAAATATTAGCTCCTAATTTCCTACTTCCATTCTTCACAAACTTTCAGACTCTCTGGTGGCCTCCTGTACCTTCCAATCCCATTATCTGAGGAAAACGGCTGGGGAGGAAGATCGCTCGGAGATGGCTGGAAATTTGTTTGATTATTAACACGAGGAAATCAACTGAGGTCTTAAAATAATCAGGTAAATATATTGCTGAAGTTAGACCCATAGTCCTTGTAGTGACTGGTATTAAAGAAGGGTTATCATTAAAAGATTAGCTATGTAAATTAGATGTAAAAGACACACCCAGCTTTGGTCTCTGAAGGTTCAAACCAAGACGAGCGAGCGCGGAACCCTGGAGAACTTCACGTCTACTCGCTGGAATTATTGCTTTTGATACGGTAAGGCATGTATGAGTTTGCATAGGTCTGAAGAAGTCTACATTAGAAAACATTTGGAGGCTGAGATGACTATCGAATACGACCCGAAATGGGAATATAAAAGTTCTTAAATCTTGTATTTAAAAAAAAAAGAAAACAAAAAGAGAAACAACCATAAAATAATTAGAAAAAATCTTGGGAAAACTAAAGAAGGGAAAAGGAATGCCCCTAGTCCAGTCACTTGTGGGTTTTTTTTCCTCTTTTTGTTCCTCACCTGCCTGACAGGAAAGACTGGCACTCACAGATTCAGCACTGCAGAATGTATTGGCGTGAATAAATAGAACTTGGAGTATATAAACCTCAGTGAGCTCAGCAAAGCAACTGTGAATATAAAGTGACAGTCTGCTGACTAAGGACTAAGGCAGAGGAATGCTCTCAAACACACACCTCCCAAATCTGACAGCCCTTAAGGATCAATGTACATCTTGAGAGTGGTCTACAGCAGTGGTGCCAGTGGTTCCACTGCCCTGCACTGCTTCAAGGCTTTCCCTGGTCTAATAAACCAGATAGATTTCAGAATCAGAGCAGGGGAGGCACTTAAGTCCGTGGCACATGGACCCAACACGTCCCAACTGACGGCCCTTCTCCCTAAATTCACACTATCAGAATATGTCCTTGAATGACTTCCCCCCCAAATTTCCCACTGTTTCCTAACACTTTTGTTTATATTGGAAATCTGTTTTGGAATATTTCCCCCAGTTTATTCTATTCTGATCTAAAATGCCCCTCATCGCTTACCTGGTCTACACCACCTACCTCACGTTCAAGCTGGGTCAACAGGCCTGTCTGTTCTAACTGTGGAATAGTGATAAAGCTTCTGCTTGCTGGAGAGGGTTGGGTCAGTGTGCGGCGGCCTCAGCAGTGCAGGGCAGTGGGACCGTCTGGACTGATCTAGGGAAGGCGGCTGTTTGAATGGAGGAAAGGGGCTGCTTAAATACTGTCCATGGCTTTGAATTCGCTCAGAGCCTGAACAGGGTTGATCTGCTTCTTCTGGGAAGACCTCTTGACTTTGTTGGCCTGGCCATCGTCCTGCTTCTCGCGCTTGACCAGCGGCTTCTTCTCAGGAGCCTTCATCTTCCAGGAGATGGCCGGCATGTTGAGGTTCTGCATGCCTATGGACTTCTGGTACTTGGTGGAGGCCACGTAGGAAGCCTTGACCGTCGACACCACAGCGTTCATCAAGTTCTTGGCGGCTTGAATCAGGGACATGGCGCTGTCCAGCTGGAGAGCAAGAAAGAGGAGATGGAAAGGTTAAAGTCTGGCCTTCGTTTCATCCTCTTCACAGAACCCTCACGCAATGGCAAGAACAATTCTAGGAATTGATCTAAATTCTACTTGGTTTGGATCCAAATTCCTTCGTTTTAAACCAGACTCCTACATGGATCTAAACCATTTTGTTTGTAGCTCAATCACAATCTAAACTCTTCTTGTTCTGATCCAAATTCCTTTGTTTTGATCCAAAACCCCGCACAGATCTAACCCATTTTGTTTGGATCTAAACCACTTTGAGAGGATCTTAACCGCAATCTAAAACCTTCAAATTCCTTTCTTTTCATCCTAATTCATTTCTCTTGATCCGAATTCCTTTGCTTTTAACCCAACTCCGATATGGACCTTAACCAATTTATTTGGCTCTTAACCACAATATAAACTCGATGTTTTGAAACTTAATTACTTCATTCAATTCGTCTGTATCTAAACTCTGTGCAGACCAAACACTGTTCAGATATAAACAATATCAACTAAATAAAGACTGAAGAAATTTTCTACCAGACCACTATGCGAGTTTAACACTTGTGTAATATTACTGCTAAATTATCCCCAACACATATTTTACTTTCACTATGTTTCATAATTCGTTATACTGAAGAGTTTCCTATATTGCAAACTTTATCTACAGCCACACTTAATATTGCTATTATGCGCTGTTACATATCACTACATCTCACTGGGTACTGTATTACGTGTCCTCACTTGTATTTATTGTTTTGAAATGTTAATTGTGTCTATTATTAATTGTAGTCTGAGGAGAGGCACTCAACTAAGAATGTCATTGTGCATGGTACACTATACTTATAACCATAATAACCATAATAATCCATCTAATTAAATGGCAGCTGATGCTGGACCAGTTATGCAATTCAATGAAAGCTCAAATGCACACTGGGTAATGAGTAATATACAACATTAATATAAGACAATATGCAGACATTGGAGGAAAAATAATGCGATTCTTCCAGGGAAACATAAATGTCTACCTCTCTTGTGATCGTAAAGCAAGTAAGAAGACCACGGACCAGCAGGACCAGCAGGGCAGCTGCTTTGTGAAGATTTCGCATCTTTTGTCATGTAGAGGGGCTGAATTCAGGTAATGTATGAGCCCAAATGGAAATTTCTTCAGTAACAAGCTGACAAACAAAGCGCAGCACAGGTCGTCTAAAGAGACGTCTCCATGGCCGTGCTGTGCTGCGACCGGCTGTCTTTCACAGTCTGTTAACGCTTCAATTAGGCTGGATCTGAGCTGCACTGAGTTTCATAAGCACATCTGGATACAGAGATTTCACTACAGGACTGAGAGGCGCGAATCCAATCGGCGGTTCACCATGACCAGGCTGGCAGCAGTAAACCCAACCTCACTGTGCCTCCATGGTGATTCGATTCAAAAGAGGCGCTGGCTATACTTGTATTCAAAAGGTTCAGTCCTCTCAATACAAAGGGAGTCTGATTCTACAGCAGAGCAGCTATAAGTCTTCTGCAAGACACAGCTGGATCCTCCTCACTGCGCATCTCTATTTACCTGCTACAAGAATCTTCTCAGGTTCGTTGTTTAAATACAAACACTGTAATTACCCACAGCGACGTCGAAACATCTGTGCCGAGCCCCGAACCGTCCCCCGTGCCGGGAGAATAAATGCAGAGAGGTTTAAGCAACATAACGGAGGCTCCTGAGCTTTTATTGTGAGTGAGAGGCTCATTTGCAACTCAAGCAGATTCATTCCAGGTAAAGAGGACCAAAGTGGCTCAACTGGTAACGGGAGCGAGACGCGGGAGCCGAACGGCTCGCCTGGTGTCTCAGGACCAGAGTTTCATACATCCGTGTTGATAAAGCCACACACACTACGACTGGGTCTTTCTTCTATAGCGCTTTGTGAGTGTGTGTGTGTGTGTGTGTGTGTGTGCATGTTTGTGTGTTGAGTGAATGACGAAGCTTGTTGAAGTGATTGTGTAGGATAGTGTGTGTGTGTGTGTGTTGAGAATGCGAGTGAGTGTTGAGTGGGTGGAGTGTATGGTTGTGTGTGTGTGTGTGTGTGTGCGCGGTGGGGCAGCAGCATTGAGGGAGTGTGTTGAGTAAATGAATAAGCATGTTGAAGTGATTGTGTAGAATAGTGTGTGTTGAGAATGCGAGTGAGTGTTGAGTGGGTGGAGTGTGTGTGTGTGTGTGTGTGTGTGTGTGTGTGTGTGTGTGTGTGTGTGTGTGTGTGTGTTTGTGTGCGCGCGAGAGAGAGAGAGAGAGAGGGAGAAAGAGAGTGAGAGCTTCTGTGAGAAAGAGTGACTGAGTGTGTGTGCGTGTGTGTGCGTGTGTGTGTGTGCGTGTTTGTGTG
>JBBKCR010000122.1:640457-650575 GCA_037577295.1 Ladigesia roloffi
ATGTATTTAATAAATATCTATATATATATATATATTTTTTTTTTTAATATATATACATATATTTATTAAATATATACATATACTTTATACATATATATATTTTAAATAAATAAATAAATAATAGTAATACATAAGACAAAGCCTGCCCAATAAAACAAAGAGGAATTAAATGCACATGATGTGGTTTAAGAAGTTTTTTTTTTTAAACGATTTCGATTCTGGGCAGTCATCAACTGCAAAGGGAGGCAGTTCCACAGACTGGGGGCTGCTACTGAAATGGCTCGGCCACTTCTGGTTCTGAGCTTTGTTCTGGGGACAAGCAGTAACTATTGATCTGAGGATGGCAGGGTTCTGGATGGGGAGTACGGAACAAGAATCTCCGATAGGTAAGCAGGAGCCAAATCACTCAGGCTTTTAAAAAGCAAGGAGTAGTGTTTTAAACTGGATCCTGAAATATACAGGAAGCCGATGGAAGGAGGCCAGTAGGGGAGTAACATGGTCCTGTTTCCTCCTCCCTGTCAGAACTACTAATTCATTCTAAAACGATTTATTTCAGAATGGTTAAGAAGCTCTCATTCATAAGGACGCTGGAGCTAATGTGGTTAAAGGGCTGTTCCAATGAAAAGGCTGATATGGCCAACAACGAATGAGAGCTAAAGAGGAGCCCGTTCGCATTCTAGGCCTCTCCGCTAGGTTCCACTCGTCTGTTTACATCTGCTGTGAGCTGCTGGGCCTCTCTCCCAGTGGCTTTATGCTGGTGAAGCATTGAGGAGCTGTAGCCGGTTGAGCACACAAAGCGAGACTCCTCTCCTCTCTTTAGCTCTCTGAGGATCCGTACAAAGGAGAAGGGGCGGCGTAAGGACTCTATTCACCGCATGCCACGTTCGTAGCTAAATGTCAAGCAGATTCAGATGGCGGGACCAACTTCTGCTGCGAGTTCATTTCCTCTCCAGACTGCGGAGCCGCTCACGACTCTTCCCGCTTCTTCTGCTGAGCATCTTCAGGGGCCTGGAGGCACTCGACCAACACGCAAGCACGAAACTAACTTCGAGCAGGACTTCCGCCGGCGCCGCTCGCGCTGATCACGCCGCACGCGGTTACGAAGAAAGACATTTCAGCAAAGCTGCTTTCATCAAACGCGGCGTTCTGGCAGAAAAACTTCGGAATCGTTTCCCCATCTGGTTCTAATTCGCCACAATAATAGCCGGAACGTTCGCCAAACACCAAATTGGGACACTGTGTGTACAGTTGATATGTACTCCTGTATGTACGATACCACAAGTTTGGACTCATCTTCTCATTCAATGATTTCCTTTGTTGTTATTACCAGCTACATCGTGGATTAATACTGAAAACATCACCTACTGCTCTGATGCAGTGTTCCACACTCGGCATTTTTTCACTGATTCATGAGGTGGTTAGTTAACAGGAGGTTCTCCATCAAGAGTTGATTAGCAGAGTTTTTAGACTTCTTAATATGGTCGGGTTGGTAAACAGTGATGCTGTTCCACTACGGTTCTATTGTCCATCATTACTTTATTACAGAACATATTCTGGTTTCTTTAATTATTAGTTCATCATTTTTTTCTGTTTTCAATATTAATCTACAATGTAGAAAAGAATAAAAAGGAAAAACTATGAATTTGAACACTTTGTTATACATCCACACTTTGACCTGACTGTATATACCCTACCAGTCAACATATATTTACAGTAACCAGTGATATATTCTAGATATATTTATATTATATTCCAGCATCTTTTCTCTTGATCCTTGCACTGTGGTACGTTATGTCCTCAAGTGTTTATTCTTGGTATATTCTTGGTATATTCTGAGCATATTGAGGGCAACAAAAAATTGAATTCCTTGTACATATGAGGCCAAATAAGTCGCCAATACAAACTGAACGTTCCATGCCTCTGCTGGAAAGCCTGTTCCTGCATCCATTTCCATCATCTGAATCCTAACAAACGTAGTGATTGAGACGGTGCAGGTTATTACACATCAGCACCTCCACTCAGAGGAGCCTTAATATAAAAAGGGGGGCCTGGATTTCTTCATCTCTTTACTGTGCATAGCAGAAGAGTCCCTGCACAATCTCGGTTTCCCTTGAGCAGCCTGAAACCTTTGAGAACGCGGCCTTGAGGCAACAGAACTAAGCCCATTCTATTTTTACTTCATTTCAGGAGTGACGCGTTACGCTGCAGCAAAAAATCTAACACGCTCCAGAGTGTTGGCGTGAGAATAGATTGGCTTGTGTAAGAGCTGCCTGTCGTTTTAGCGGCCCAGACGTTCTGAAGCATCGTTAAGGAGTAAAACGAGAGGATAAATTAACACGGCAGTGAACTTTCAACTGTTCAATTAACAGGTTCTTTTTCAAGAGTTCATTAGTGGAGTTTCTCGTCTTCTTAATGTGTTTGGATCATCAGTTGTGAAGGTCGGGTTGGTACACAGCATTATGGCAAAAAACGCTTAACCAATAAATAACACAATAGTCCATAATTTCCTTATTACAGAACATATTCTGGTTGGTTTAACACTTATTTACCTCATAATTCATCATTTTGTCCATTTCTGATATTAATCTACAATGTAAAAAACAACAACAAAGAAAAAACATAGAATGTTGACACACTAATGTGTCCAACTTTTAGACTGGAAGTGTATATATGGTCAGGTCCACTAAACTCACAGTAACCAGTGAAGTGTTGGTGTGAGAATAGATTGGCGTTTTGGCGTCCCAGATGTTCTGAAGCATCATTAAGGTGTAAAATGAGAGGGTAAATTAACGCAGCGGTGAATTTTCAACTAGGAATGACGCGATTAACCGGTTTCGCAACTACCAGTGATTTGAAACAGCATGATTAATCGTACAGGCTCTTCAACACCGTGTTTCTGTTGGTGCTTTTAAAACCTTTTATCCTGACAGGGCTATCAGCGGATTGGCAGGACTCGCCTGGACAGTACATTCAGACAATTATGGCTCATTTGACTGTACTAAACAATGGCAGAGGAATAAAATGTAGCACACTTTATTTCCACCAATAATGTGATTGAAGTCGCCATATTGGAGATTTTTGGATACCTCAACAATAGAGGTACATATTCATGATGACAGGTCTTTTTTTGTTGTTAGATTTATTAAACAGTAGTAAATAGAAGGTAAACACTTTTAAAGAATGTGATTGCCTAGCTACATATTGTGAAACTAATACACACGAGATAATCATGATAATGGTGAAACCGTTATTATTTGCCTGTCGATAATCGTGCCACCAAAATCTATAATCGTGAATAGTTTCAACTGCACCCAGCAAGAAACATGATAGATACACCCAGCACAGGAGTAATTGCTGGTCTGCAGCTGTGATCATAAGGATGGGCGGTATGTAATTTAAGAATGTGATTTAGCGGCTGTGGGAAATTTCGCCCCTGCCTTGGTCATGGGTGTCCCACTGTAGCGCAAATTAAACAGTGCTCCATACAGCAACACCCACTACCATGTTTAAAAAGCACCACACAGAGGCTGTGAATTGAGCGGTGAGTAATAAATCATTTTCTCGCCAGCATGTACAACCAGGGAGCACATAGTAAGCATAATGCAAAAATGAATAACTAGGCAAGAAATTCCGACCGGATAAAACAGCTGGCATGTACAATCCTCAAGTGTCCGGAGACGCCGCCACATCCGAGAGACGAAACTCTGGAAAAAGTGGCAAGCGTCAATATTATGTTGAGCGTAAAAGAACAAGGCGAGTGACTGTATAATTAACCAATTACTGAGGCACAGGGAACAAGGCTGCAAAAAAGTCCACCTTAGACCTGTAGTCGTGGGACGAGACAGGAGTATTCCCAGCAGGCCCATCTCCTCTCTCCCTTAGGTGAGGCCGCCTCGCTCTTCAGAACGGCGCTAATGAGGAGAGGCTGGCAGAAAACTATGTGGAGGGAAAAAAAAAAAAAGCAGAATTCCCCTGCAGGGCTTTTAGGTGTCCGGCGCCTCATTTTCCTCGACCGCAAGGAATTACTTTAAAAAAGGTGCAAAGGTCCAAAAAAGTAAAAAAGATCGAATTAATAACCATGCACTTCAAATGGGAACGTGATTCCAGGCCTTTTAGGTTAAAGACTACATTAAAACAACTTTTCTCTGAGCTGTTTGTCGCTTTATTAATTCTGCATTTCTGTTGGGACTCGAGATAAACAAGCCAGCGAAATCTAAATGAGTGTAAAGTCCTGCTGAGTCAGTGAGATGATCCACCGATGCGTGGGTCCAGTTTGTCCTCCAGTATGCAACAAAAAAACAATCCTCCCCAACAAGAACACCAAAGCTGGTCATTTGTCAGCAAACGTCTGTCATGTTTTTGGTATTAAATCCACATTGTGTTTTAATCCTTGCTTGGATTAAGGCTGGTATCCGCAAGCACGCCCGGCTCGAGGCACTGCAGCAGCCTGAAGGGAGAACGAGGTGATTTGGGGAGACGTGATTGTCCTTCGCTAATGGTTGTGCTGCTGGTGAGACTGAGGGTTCTGGACTCGATGCTCTTCTCCCTCTTCCCCTTTGATTCCTCCTAGCTGGATCACGGGCCAGCAGGGCGTCCCGCTGGGTCCAGGACGGCCTCCTGTGGGAAGTCGGGGCTTCCAAATGTCAGCGGATGACGTGTTGTCTCTGGCTGCGAGGCGAGACAGATTTGAAGACGGCTAATGAGGACACTCCAATGTTTGTCAACCGACACAGGCAACGTATGTCCGAGTGCGCTTGCGTTCTCAGAGGGTTCTGATCCATGGCACCCCAAGGAGACTCCGATGCATCGATAGCGCGAGACCGCCAGAAAGTCCTGGCGTACAAAATACGTCCTTTTTTGGAGCTGTGTTCGAGGCTTTGTTTGACAATAATGTGGTATCAGATCTCAAGCTTTCAAAAAAAATGTGACACTGTTACTCGAACTTTAAATACCATCTCATTTATAAATCTAAATAATATTAATAGAAGAACATAAACTCCTGAGACAGCCTCACTTGTGACTGAATATCTGTACATGGTTAGATTTTTAAATCGTTCTTTCCAACATGTCTTTTTGTAAAACTAATGGTTGTGTAATCTGAAAATATTCAAAAGTTTACATATGCATGTTTGGCATTTTTACAGTAAAAAAAAAAAAAATGAAGCAGCAGCAGGGGGATGGGGTTTCAGTTGTGTTCCATTAAATATATAATTTTCATTTTTTCCTGGGTGGTGCTGAAAAAATAAAAATAAAACAAGATATGAGACTTTACACTTGTTTATGGCTTTAAATATAACGCATGAGTGGGAAAGATACCCTCAGGGATCTAATGGTTGAAAAGCAACCAAGTGATTCCACAAAAGGAGCCTCGGCTGCGAGCCGGAACGAGATGCCGGAGATGTGAAAGGAACCCCTTACTGGTATCGCACTTGTTCCCTGTGAATTTCCTGTGCGGGCGCACAGTGAGACAAAGTATATCCAACTGCTGAGACAATTAATATTTCCCTGGAGAAACCACTTAACCTTGACCACGGGGAGGTTTGGCTCCTCCGGATTAAAAACCTGATTCACAGCTGCGACCATCCGAACAGATACAGAGTTTCAGTGGCCAGGCCTGCAGTACTCGCCCCTGTTCTACCACAAAACCGCCGGCTTGTTGACTCAAGTCAAGGCCAGCCGATACATCACAAAGACAAAACAGGACACATGGGAGAGGAAGGTTATGTAGCTCATGAAGCTCATGAGCAGATCAAGCGGAGCTTCAGAAAAATGACATTATCGCAGCCAAGAATCTAAGAAGTCCATGGGAGTTCTTGCATATCATTTTGAATTTTTGAATGCGCCATTTATTTCACTTGGCAAACCCAACTTTTACCTTCGTGCACCTCATTAAGTCACATAACGATGTAAATATCAATAACATTTACATCACATTTACAGCATTTATCAGATGCGCTTATCCAAGGCGACTTCCAATCCCTACCAACAGGGGGCGGTCTAACTGGAGCAACTCAGGGTCTTGCTCAGGAACCCAATCACGGCATATTAAAGGCAGGATTCAAAACCCTCTAGGCCACACCCACCATACTAAAGGCAAGTATCCTACCCTCTAGGCCACACCCACCCCAATGATTAGGATCATCTAAAGTAAATACTCACCTAGCATGCTAACAATTCTAGAACGAATGTGTACATTTTCTGTTTTGCCATTCTTGTGCATTCCAGTTTCTCCCTCCACTGCAGGATTTTACTTCTCAAGGTCAAACGACCTGGATGCGCTGAACTGCAGAACGAGTCACCACACAACTGGCTCATTCACATGCCTGCAGGACACACTGATCCCAGAACAGCCAGGAGAGCATGTGAGCAGAGGCAGTCTTTAGCAGAACTCTTACTCCCTTTCCACTTAAACGCTGTCAGGGGTTATCAGGTGCAGGACAAAAAGGGTGGCGACGACATTTACGGCCACAGTAATAAAGAATCAATCAGAAAACGTTACTGATCCCAGGGGAAATTGCTTAAGTCCCAGAAGAGATTGCTTACTGGGTAAAATCATGGTAAAATATTGGGTGCAATTGGATAAAAACTGCATTTGCTTTTGTCATGAATTGGCTTGACACTAGGCCCAACCAGGAGCGAGCATCCCAACATAGGAGCCTACCAGGGGAATCCCACCATGGACGGCCACATGGAAGCCCAACAGAGCAGTCATAAGGTGCGCCCCACCATGGGAGCCCACCAGGGGCCTCCAAAAAAAGAATAAATCAGAAAACGTTACTGATCCCAGACTAAAACGAGGTCAAAATGTGGATCTGGTATACAGACCTTTCTCAAACAGAACCAAGACTTGATATAAGCAGCTTTGAAGAGTGAAGTGCTGTTTAAGAAACGCCCACGGAAGTCAAGTGAACGAACAATTGTAGTCAAGCTAAACTCTTTCAATAAGAGCAAAAAAAGATAATCAACAAGCGAAAGCTTAAACTCACCTTTGACTGGATCGCAAAAGAACATGAAGTCCTGATAGTTAATTACGTTCAAGTTTAAATGGAGAACAGGCCACCAAAGCTTATTAGAATTCTTCTAGATCCGTGCATGCATTCAAATTGCAGGGCCAAATGTTAATGCTGTTTGTGCACCTCTTTCTTTTGAAAAGAAAGCAGGAGTTTGGTGACAAAGCGCCACAAAGGCTGCACATGAACAGGGTTTTGAGCGACACACGACACTTTCTCAGAAGACTTCAGCAACAAAATCCTCCAGAAATGACGTGGCAATGGACCAAGCAATAGAATTTCCACACAAATGAACTAGGGATGTCACGATTATAGATTTTGATATCATGAATATTTTGCATGATCTAATTTCACACAAGGTAGTGAGACAGTCACATTCTTTAGAAGTTTTATACTTTTTTTAAATTTAAAAAATCCCAGAAGACCCATCGTATTGAATGTGTGCATCTGTATGGTTGGGATATCCAGAAAACTACCATACATCAGATTTCAATCTCTTCATTGGTGGAAATAAAGCATGTTACATTTTATTCGTCTGCCATTGTTTAGTACAGTTGAGTGAGCCATCATTATCTGAATGTCCTGTCCAGACGAGCCCTGCCAATCCGCGGATAGCCCTGTCGGAATCAACGTTTTTAAGAGCTACAACAAACACGGCACTGAGGAGCTGTTACAATTAACTAATTGTGCCATTTCAAATCGCGGTTAATCGTGACATTGGTTGATCGTGACATCCCTAAACTGAACATGGCCATTTGCCAGAAGAAACTGATTTCATAGACACCGTTCCCCAAAGGGGAAGTTAAGTGTATCGCCAAAAGCAGAGTGAAAACTCTATCGAGAAAAACAGCTTGATTATGTCAGGCAGAGTCTGCCTGGGAAAAAAAGCCTTCAAGTTTGCTTCTGAAAGAGTATTGCTCAGAGAGAGTCAAAATCCCAGTTGCAACAGGCAAGACTAAGTATCATACTTGAACCTGAAGCAATCCCAGCTGACATCCCACTGCTTAGAAGCAAAACATGACTGAAAGGAGCAGGTGCCGTCTTCAAGTCTTGAATATTGAGAGTTAGGATGTGTTAAATTTTCAAGTAGGCACTTACATACAAACTCGCCTCCTTGGAATATTGCTGTAACTACAATAGATCAGGAGATCTTCTGGGAAAGAGAGATTCGGAGGGAGAATGAGGTTCTCGGTATGACCGAGAACAGAGAAGAACAAACACTCCAGTGAAGCTAGAGTAGTATGGAAATGTGACAAAATGTGACAGACAAAAAAATGTTAGTCTGCTCATATAATGAGTAATCAGGTCCTCGACGGAACCAAGATGCATTTATCAACTATTACAAACCTACCTGCACTGTTACCTGCTCCAGTAGCATTTTTAACTCACCTTTGGGGACTTGGCCTTAATTCCTTCCAGATAAACTTCCAAAAACCTTGACAAGCGAGGTTCCATTATTTTCCTATATCTTGTGGAAATTATTATTAAGCTACTGGAGGACAGAGGGGCTGAGTGAACCCAAGTGTCGACTGTGGCAGCATATATTATGACAACCTACTTCATTTCCCTTATCAAACATGACAAAAGGGAAGATAAAGCTGCTACAGCAAAGACAAAACACCCACAGTACATTAAAAGGTTACATTTTAGAAAGAATGAATAGAGTTTAGCTGGTAAATCACTCAGTCTGTTTTCTTGTCAGAAAACTAAAGGCTACACAGCTGGTTGCCAATGAATGCAGCACACTAAATGAAATGTTATGTTCAAATGTTCCGAGTGTGACGATTTCTCATTGAAAAATACACCCCTCACCATCCCCTCCTCCCCTCCGGCCATGAGTGGCCACTTACAGCTCCGGGGGGAAAAGAAAAGAGAGAGAGTCCACTGCAATTTATTTTTAAATCAGCGTCTCTCTGAGTGACAACCATTCCATGCCAGTGTCTGTTAAACTCCTCCACAAGCTCCTCATTCCGCTTTAAGAGGGACCGATCACCCGAATCACATCTTATTTACTGAGGAAAAGTATAAAACACTGCTGTAATCCACACTCTCCTCTCACAGGGAGACCAGCTGGATACTGAAACACTACTAGAAGTTCCTCAGTGCTCATTATTGCCGTTTAGTTTAAGAGAGAAGGAGAGATTTGTTTTCTTTGTATTATTCAGGTTCTGAAAACGCTGCATCATTTCTCTTATTCTGATGTTTCGTCATTTACTTTAAAGTGATGCTTTAAAGAACAATATTTTTAATTGGAATTGAGAAATATTGTCAGCAAAAACTGAGGCAAACCTGTTCAGTTCAATAACTGCATCTATAAAAGACAAAACCTGGGAAACTGAACATTTCTGCAGCGGTCTTATGGTGAGCCAAGAGGTTCTTCAGAAAAACAAAAGGCCCCAAAGTGAAAGTGACAATGAACCAGTGAGAGTAGATTTGAAAAGATAGACAGCAGAGTGGTACTTTGTTATTGACCATCTCAGACGATATAGTGTGAGGAGTACAGTGAGCACACAAAATCGGAGATTGGGAGCACTTCAGCTTTATAACTGGATAAGCGTTTATGTTCCTCCTCAGACAACTGATCAGTTCTGATACAGAAAGATAAAAGATGTGCTTGAAAAACAGCCGGAGACTGGGCTTTTTAAATGGTAAATAATTCAAAGGTACATTGTACACAACCGCAGTTCCTATCGGAAGCCAAATCTGCCTCCAGTTCTGTGATAAGGTGGCGCAGCATTGCAGCAGAAAGAGGACATTTCAGCACTGCATGCTGTAGGAACGTCGTACAAAACCGGAATACTGAGCGGATCTGGAATGCCGGTGAAAAATGTGGCCTCAGGCTCACCTGTGAACACCTCAGACTCAGATAATGGTGAAGGTAGTGAAATAAATATGGTTAAACGCGCACTACGGATGACCCACATGGACACCCACCAGGGGCGGCCCACCAGGTGCATCCCACCATGGGCGTCCCACCACGGCGGCCCACCAGGGGCGTCCCGCCACGCCGGCCCACCAGGGGCGTCCCACCACGGAGGCCCTCCAGGGGCGTCCCACCACGGAGGCCCTCCAGGACGTCCCACCACGGAGGCCCTCCAGGGGAGTACC
>JBBKCR010000122.1:838130-851112 GCA_037577295.1 Ladigesia roloffi
TGTGTGTGTGTGTGTGTGTGTGTGTTTGTGTGTGTGTGTGTGTGTGTGTGTGTGTGTGTGTGTGTGTGTGTGTGTTTATTCTATTTTCAGTTCTTTGGAGTACATAAGTCTGTGCTGTTCATTTTTTCACCCCTAAAGCCAAATAATTAGACTTTCATTCCTTTATTTCCCCTCCCTCTCTCTCTCTCTCTTCCGATCTTTCTCTCTCTCCCCCTTCTATCTCTCTTTTGCTCTTTTCTCTCTCTCTCTCTCTGTAGAGCACGCTCGTGCTCGCCGAAAGAGCTTTGCCACAGTGAGGCAGAGAAGCATGGAAACCCCGCCCACTGCTCCTCCCCAGACATTCCGCCAGTCTGTGAGTAACCCCGCCTCTTTCTCTGCTGCCACGCTAAACCCCGCCCACTGCTCCTCCCCAGACATTCCGCCAGTCTGTGAGTAACCCTGCCTCTTTCTCCGCTGCCACGCTAAACCCCGCCCACTGCTCCTCCCTCGACATTTTTACTGTCTGTTATCCCGCCTCTTTCTCCACCACAATTCTAAACCCCGCCCACTGCTACTTCCAAGACATTTCTACTAGCTTTAACCCCGCCTCTTTCTCCACCACCATGCTAAACCCCACCCATTGCTCCTCCCCATTCTGCCAGTCGGTGTAAACATGTCTCTTTCTCCCAAGGCCACGCTAAACCCCGCCCACTGCTCCACCTCAGAAATTCCATTGTGAGGCTCCGCCCCTCCATTGCCTTCTGGTTTTGATCAATAATTTTGCAATTGTGTTTGTCTGTCTCTCACTCACCTGTAATCATTGCTAAGTTATCTTTCTTTCTCTTTCCTTTTTCTCTGTCACAGTCTCCCCCCTCTCTCTGTTTCTTCATCAGTTCTTCATTTGCTCTCCTCTGTTTTTCTTACCAGTGAAAGTGAACACAGTCACCTGTGGTTTAGGGCTTTTTCATATTATGAATCTGCAGAGATGTGAGAACTGGGCGGCCGTATGATGCCTGAGGTTCTGTTGGTACAGATGAAATGTGCATCATGATAATATGATCGTGCCGTTAATGTGGTTGAATATAAAGTTTCTTTTATAGCCTGTTCTGTATTCATAATCATTTAAGGCTTTTAACACGTTCACATTTAACCTCTGTATCATTTATTACTGGCTTACTGCTGCTCCCATGGCTCTCAGTAGAGTTTCTTTCTGAGCTCTTACACACTCGTCAGGTCCCACAGGGCCACAGCACTGCACACTTTAGTGTTTCCCCAACATTTTAACCCACCTGCTGGAAATGACTGGCTCTCCAAATCAAGTTAATGCAGCTTTCCTCGGTGCAACAACTGCAATTGATCGGGCTTGACATGCTTGGGATCTGTGGTTTAAGATAAGATAAGAGATGCGATAAATTTTTATTAGTCCCACAAGTAGGAAATGTAAGTTGTTATGCCAGAAAGTGAGAAGTTCTGATGTAAGAGCAGCAAAAACAGCAGAATTAAAACAATATGAAATACAACAGTATAGTATAAAAAGTACCAAATAGTACTCAAAATATTAAAAAAATATAAATATGGACATATGACTATTATAAAAATTATCGCTATATATCTTTTATTGAGTATATGCGGGTATTGTTGTACAGAGAGGACTTAGGTAATAATACTAAATACAGTACTAATGAACCAGCATTGTGAGGAAAATGAGGCTGATGAATCTTGGACACTCATGGCTGTATTTAGACCATTAAATGCAAAGCATTGAGCGCAAGGAGACAGCCAACATTTATGGGCGTGTCCACGTACCTTTTGCTATTTTGATGGCGGAAAAAAATAGACTTGCTGCCAGTGCAAGGTGCAAAAAGTTTGTTTTAGCTGTCTTGTTTTGGGGAGTAACATGAAATTAACCAATCACAACACCTCCTCAGCTTACTTATAAAAGGCAGGGGCACATGCAGTGGATCTTTGTTATAATTACTTGTTTTTCTGTAAACCAGATCATTTTCCTGACGAGGGAAATGACCCGCTTGTGCATCAGACATCACTGTCTGTTTATTTTTAATTCTACACTTATTGCTAAAGAGTCTGATGAACATCCTCAGTTTGGTGTGTTTAAAAGCTGTGAGTGTGTCAGTTGGTCGAATAACGATAATTGCGATAATGAACACACATGATTTTTAATGACACAGTGTATTTTTGACTTAGGTTTTTGTTTAATTAAGCAATATGATTAAATGAAATGACCAGTTGTACTCTATAATAAAACATATTTAATGAAATACGTGCCTTTGTGCATTTCTGAATATTGTTTATATAATGGCATTGACTTTCAATGTGGTTTTTGCCGGTCAAAAGCACAATGTCAATTTTCAGCCTTAAAATAGCAACACAACAAAGTGCCCAGACTCACCTCCATTAACAGGCAATGAGTAGGAATAGTGCAAAGTCATTTGTTATATTAAAACATGCGTAAATGGCTTGAGAGTGATGAAATGTATCTGTATTATAATTAAATAATTTACTAAAATTATAACACAAAATAACAATATTAACACACTTTAAACACTAAAACTGTCTTTGCTGAGCGGCTGCGTCACAGACAGGACGTTGCGTTTGACTTTCGGCTCTGTTTATCGCTCAGAGCGTTTAATCAGAATTTTAGAGTGAACTATCATACATGTGTGGAGGGATCACGAAGCGGCGTAGTAAATGGCGAGAGACGCGATTCTGGCAGACTTTGGTCTGCTCTCCATCTGTTTCGATTGAGAAATTGTGCTCTAATGAGGTCACCGATGAACTCGCCTACCAAGTTTGCTGGCCTGCGTTGGGAAGAGTTGGGCTCAGTTGACTGCGGTCAGTGTTTTCAGATGAGATAATTATAGCCGACGCTGACACCATGTTGGACTGAGGCAGCGGGAAATTAGAGGAGAGCAAGTGCCTTCAAACAACCACACTGCAGTGCTTTCAGATGGAGAGAGAGAGATGGAGAGATAAAGACAGAGAGAGAGAGAGCAAGAGCGTAGGCAGGATCTGTGGATGAGTCACCGTGCCAGAAACAGCATCAGAGATTTGATTCAGCTGCAGTGCTATCTGGTGGTTGCTTGTGGTAAAACGTGCCTCGTTCCAACCTCCAGTACAGTACGGCTCCCATGCCAACTATTGGAGCGGCAAAAATAGCATCAAGGTGAGCTTAGTCACCACCGGCAGCATTTAGGCTATTCAGCCTCCAGTAAATGGGTCTTTACAGTCAGACAGAAAAAAACATTCCTGAACCGCCTGTTCAGGGCACAGTGACTGTGAGTACTGACACAGATGTTACCCGTTCAATCCCCAATTCTACAAATTCCGTCCCCTGCGGATTTTTGCTCCCTGGACAGCTCCGAATGCACAAGCTCTGTGTTTTGTCAGAAGTAGTTCTGTAAAAGTAAAAATGCTGGATAGTTGAGGAGCCATCAGACATCGAGAGTGATTTCATGAGAAATAATTCCAGCAAATACGACTGGACTGACTAACTGCAAGAGTTAGTTCCAACGGCACGATCTGATTGGCTGAGAAGAGTCCTACCCGTGCCATTATTTGCGGTAACAGCACTTTTTTTAAGCCACCAGAATCAGAACTGTATCATCAAGCTCAGTTGCTATGGTAACCACTTGCTTTTTCATTGCAGCTAACTCTCAATTTTACTCAAGATCTACCTTAGCATACAAAACAAGAAAATTAATACGTCGGATTCTGGAGATGAGTGTGACAGCACTCAGTCGCTGACGTTGAGCCTAAACAAGCTTCTCGGTAAACGTGGTAAAATTCTTAGCTAGATTTGATACTGTGAGTGTTGTATCTGTAACACGAAAGGTGAGGATTACCCCAAAAGAACTCTCGATTCCAGGCACTGAGCGTTGGACTCATGACTTTAATGATTCTGCCATCAGTGGTCAGCTTTACACAACACACACACATAGAAAGTCCAGTTGAATTCGAGCAAAAAAAAGGAAAACCAGGTAAAATGTTACATGTGGACCAAAGACATAATCGTTTATGATCAAGTCATCCATTAAATATATGCCGAAACACCCACCCATGTGAAGGAGCTGAAAGATATGAAATAGGTACTTAATTAATTACATAATGAATGATCTAATCTAGTGTAAGCTCTCCAAAGTTTCTTGCCAAGTAAAATGTAATAAAATTAATATTACACTCTGATTTTGCCAGGTATCCTTCTCTATGTCTTAGCTTTTGGAATCAGATTGATTGTGGTGAATCATTTCTTGGGATCAATTCCCATCACTTGGAATCAGAAAGGACTCCAGAAGTTCCTGAATTAAACAGCTCTAGTTAAAGGCTGCTGCTGTTGTTTGGTGGGAGAAATCGCAGACAGTAAACCACAATTGCTACAATGCTTGGAGTTTCTTTGTTTTACTGGTTTTCACTTTTGCCCCTGAGGACCATTTCTTTAACGATAAGGGACTCCCTCCATTGTTCCGTTGAATGAGTTGTAGGGGTCCAGTGCAGAGGGGCAATATGGCTGCAGGTTTTAACTCAAAACAAAGGAGGAGCTCTCCTGAAAAACTTATTCATTGTAACTATGAAGATCATTGTCATTTTTATTAGTAGTATAGTAACAGTAGTTGTAGTAAACAAAATAGGAATAATAGGCATAAAGTATAATCAATATATTCTTATAGAGCCATTAAAACAAAATGCCTTCACACTTGTATTTCTCCTAGGGATGCACCAATTTTTTTTTACATGACTGAAACAGAGATGATGCAATGATGACGCAGACCGCAGCCTGCTGGCACCAGATTGGATTAGAGTCAGCATGTCTGTCATGTAGGTGCATTTAAATGTATCTAAGAAGGACACACGGAAAGGCACAAAATGACGAAATTTCTAGAGTGGGTGCATCCCCAAAGACTTTCTTGAAGTCAGTATAGGCGGTTCTACATGGAGGCCGGGGGGGATAGGGCCCCCCTGCACTGAACAGCCAAAGACTGAAATAGAATTTCTTATCGCAACATGCGCTGGGCCGCTGGCTCAAAGAATGGAACTGACGCTACGTGTTTTGTAGACGGACTACGTAAATAACGGAGCTAACGCTGTGTGTTTTCTAGATGCTACGTATGTTCTAGACGGACTACGTTAATAACGGAACTAACGCTTCATGTGTTCTAGACGGACTACGTAAATAACGGAACTCACTCTACATGTGTTCTAGACAGACTACTTAAATAACGGATCTAACGCTACGTGTGTTCTAGACGGACTACGTAAATAATGGATCTAACACTACATGTGTTCTAGACGGACTACGTAAATAACGGATCGAACATTACATGTGTTCTAGACGGACTACGTAAATAACGGATCGAACATTACATGTGTTCTAGACGGACTACGTAAATAACGGATCGAACATTACATGTGTTCTGTACGGACTATGTAAATACGTAAATAATGGATCTAACACTACATGTGTTCTAGACGGACTACGTAAATATTGGATCTAACATTACATGTGTTCTGTACGGACTACGTAAATAACGGAAATACTGTTATGTGTGTTCTAGACGGACTACATAAATAACGGAACTAATGTTATATGTGTTCTAGACAGACTATGTAAATAACATAACTAACACTACGTGTGTTCTAGACAGACTACGTAAATAACGGAACTAATGTTATGTGTGTTCTAGACAGACTACCTGAATAACGGAACTAACGCTATGTGTGATCTAGACTGACTGTTTAAAGCGCTACACAGGCGTGCTCACATGCAGGCTTACAAACACACGCAATCAGGAAGTTGTGGGTTTGATTTCCATGACCACTAGGAAACTCTGAGGTTCCGTCCCTGCACTCTACTCCCTGTGCGCCGTGTTCCTGGCTGCCCACTGCTTCACATGGTGAATGGGTTTAATTCTGAAGTTGATATTGTGCTTTTGACACTGTGTGCTGTGTTTACATAAGATAGAATAGTCCATTTCTGTCTGTTTTTGAAAGGGAAAGAAAGTTCTCCAGTGATTATAGTTCATATATGGGCAAGTCAGTCTTTGTTTTGACATGCTATTTTGTTATTGGCCTACAGAGAATGTTGTTCCTACAACAGTTTTAAGGAACTTGTTCTGAATGCACTTTGCTCAGAATGTTAAAACTGAATTCACTGGTTCTATAAAAGAAGATATTTAATTGTATAATATTTCAGCCATCTTGCTTTTAGGCTATTCGTGAGTGCGGCCAAGTAAAATGTTTTAGTCCAGATTTTATTTTCTGTTGTGGGTTGGCTGAATGCTAAATAAATATTTTCATAGTTTTGTAAGATTATTATGAATAATTTTATAATAATAATTCCTTTTGGTTTTCGGTTTTGGTCAAAAAAAAATAAATGTAGGTGCATCCCTAATTATTCCTATAAGAATAGTTGACGTAATAAATACATTTAGGTTTGAAAATTCAAATATCTGTCCATAACAAAAAGCGAAACGTGCGATGTAGAATCTCGAATAAAATTATTTCCAGACAAAGCCATCCTGAATTGTGTTCTAGTGTAGTTTTATCCATCTGCCTCATGACGATGATTATTATTCTTAATTATAATAACAAATTATCACTCAATAAGTATAATAAATATTTTCCAATTCAGTTAACAATATGGAATGTCTTGACTTTATATGTCACTCCTATTAAAATACGTGAGATAACTGATAGAATGTTTGAAAATGAAAATATCTGGCCATAATAAAAAACTAAAAAGTGCAGTGTAGACGTTAGAATAGACTTTTGCCAAACAAAATGTGCTCAAGTTGTCCTGAGCTGCTGCTCTGGATTCAGTTACAGCGAGGATTATGATTATTATTAAATATAATAGAAATTATAAAAGAAGCAAACAATAAGAATATTTGAGATTTTCCTATTTGGTTACTAAAGTGGAAATTATTCCGATGTTTTTATCATTACTATTAGAATATTTAAACGAATAATTGATAGAATATTTGAAATTGAAAATATACAGCTGTAATAAAAGCCCCCCAAAAAGTGCAGTTTAGAAGCTATAGTATCAGCGAACAAAATGTGCTGGAGTCGTCCCGCGCCGTGTTACGCTGCAGTTTATCCACGGGCCTGAGTTGTATTGATGGTAATTTCCAAGCATCACTCTGAATCCTGATCTCCTTCAGACGAGCCGTTTGGGCGCAGCAGTAAGCCACATTTCCATTTGTAGCATTTTAGTAAAGCAATTTGTTAACTCGCCGTCCTTTTTTTTGGCGAGGGGAGGAAAAGGGAGTGTGTGTAGAAGATTCACGATGCCACGGTGAGAATAATGAGTCTATTTCGCTCTTTTGTCCCGTGTTTTGAAACCCCGGAGGCTCGGAGGCTTAGATTCCCTCAGCTTGTTTCCTTCGGCTTCTAATGATCAAACTGTGTGATTTTATACAACACAATCAAGCCTGCGGCCCCGCCTGACTCCCTGTCTGTCTGACTCTTTCTCTCTCTCTCTCTCTCTGTCTGTCTGTCTGTCTGTCTGTCTGTCAGAGCTTTCTTAGCCGCCGTCTGAAAAGCTCAATTAAGCGAGCGAAGAGCCAGCCCAAACTCGATCGTACCGGAAGCTTTCGCCACATGATTCTCCCACGATTCCGCAGTGCTGACCAGGAGAGGTACGTCGATTTATTTTTATTATTATTTGCTGTATATATTAATTAAAGTATTTAATTATTGCCTTAAGGTAAGATAAGAAAGAACTTTATTCATCCAGAGGGAAATTATTTCATTATAAACAAGCTCAGGGCAACAAAAGGAATAAAGATGAGGCAATAAAGAGTTAGGGGACAATAAAATGTTCACTAGGCACTAGAGGCTGCTTGGGGACATGATTTCTCCCTCGTTGGGCGGAGCTGAAGTGTACTATACTTTACCAGTCAGACGTTTTTACACACTTATCCATTTATTTCAGAAACTACAGGTTTTATTCTTGTTACCGGAAAGATGTTGATTGAACAACTATAAATGAAAGTGTGTCAAATTCTATTCTAAGATAAGAGGATCTGTAACAGTGCAGGTTCTCTTATTTTATGTGTAACAGATGTTTTAATTTTATGAATATAAATACAAACACAAAATACAGTTCTTTATATCTGGTTTGGTGGGATTTTTATAGGTCAGTAGGGATGAATAACAATTTAATTATTGTCTGAAGGTAAGATAAGATAAGAAATAATAAAAAAAAATCCTTGTCTGTAAGCTTAGTTATATGAATAGCCAACCGTTGCCAGAGTGAGCATGGCTGGACAGGGTCTGACTCCTATTATGTGATGCAGATTTAAATTCTAGACTGTTATTAGTTCATTTTAAATGCACTTGTTACTGTTTCAGCACTTAAAAGCTCCTTAAGGTTAGGTGGGTTTTTTTATAGGTCAGTAGGGATGAATAACAAATAAAGGTTAATAAATGTAATTAATGGTGAACATACTGTACATTTATTTGTTTGTAAACATTATTGAGTTTATGTTTAGTAAATATTAATTGAGTAATATACAAATGTAGAAAATCTAAACCGATGTTAAAGAAAATCATTCTTTCTTGGTGGAATGCATTCAAATCATCTTCAGGTCCTCACAGACATGCTATAGCATCTCGTGTAAAGCCTTTCCAAAAGAGTAGGTGCTGTTACTGCAGCAATTAACAACCCGGTCACACAATCACTATGAAACACAATGTACTTAAAATATGCTTAACTCTACCTAATTTAGCCCTGAAAATATGCCAAACACCTTAATTTGATTTAAGTGTCCATTAATTTGTAAACCTTTCCCTTAATTTTACCTTAAAAGTTATTTAAGGTGTGAGTGTAAAATCCCTTAATCCTAAATATATGTACTTTTTCTTCAGAAGGCTCAGTTATTTAAGGGGCAAATTTAAAAAATAAGGGAAAAATTCAGTAGTTTTACCCCTTAATCAGACTTAATCTGTGCACATTTCCAATTAATTTCCCTTACTTTCCTAGAAATTAAGGTAAAAATTAAGGTTATATTAAGGGGTAAAATTAAGGGGTTTGATTTCGTAGTGAATGATGCAGGATGGACAGATATATATATATATTAGTGCTGTCAAGCCATTAAAATTTTTGATCTAATTAATTACATGGTGTGATGATTAATTAATCTAATTAATCGCATTTAATCGCACACACATACAGATGTTACAAGAAGCAGTTTTTTTTTACCATTTATTATTGAATACAAGCCAATAACTTAGGCTACAATGGTCATGATAGCCAATGGTCATTTTTATCACTGACTGAACCAAACCTATGAATTATGTTACAGTATATGACAGTTGTAAGTTTTGATACACTACGTCTTCCAGCTCTACACACACTCCGCCCACAGCGCTGAGACTCCGCCCCTCTGGAGGTTTGGATGGTGAAAGCTAATTCAGCTACTTCCAGCCCAAATGTACCGCTCTCCTGCTGCCTCTAGCTCTATATATATATGCTTTCACACTAATAAAGGGTTGTTGACAGGCAACCATCTTTCTATACCTCCTTCACCACTTCCTCCATCACTATACTTCACCCCTGATATTAGTCCCCATCACTACCTGACTGACAGCTGCCCACAGACCCGTCACGAGGCTGCTGAGGACAGAATCCTCCTCCGTCAGTGTAGAGAGAATAACCTCTCTGGCTTAGTGCCTCATAAAGGTGCGGCGTGACCGATCTGTATCTGTGCGGTGTGCGGTCACCTTCATCCTGTCAGGTGACTGTCGCCGCTGCATTAGACCTGATAGTGCTGCAGTGGGAACACACAACACTCCGAGCACGACAAATCTCACACCGCGAGCAATTTATTAGCATTTATTAGCATTATAAAACCAAAAAAAAACAAAAAACATAGGGGACACAAAAATGAGACTCCCTTGATCTGAATGTATGAAATGTTCCTATTAAAGACTTATATAATGTGCTAACAAAACTTGTTTTAAGGACATTATATTAAAGTATCAGCCTGTATTTTGTTTTTTTTTCCACTTTAATTGTGAGTGACATTTATCCATGTGTTGATAAATGTGATTTCCATTGATATTTTTTTGTGTGTATTTTTTGGTAGCACTTTATAAAAACTATACCCTATTAAGCATTTATTAAGCTTGGGGTAAAGTCTTAATTAATAGATATATTAGTAATGATTAACTGATGAGAAATAAAACACGATTAATAAAGTATTAACTAAGACTTTACCAATGCTTAATAAATGCTTAATAGTGAGTAGTTATTATAAAGTGCTACCAAAAATTACACACAAAAAAAATTATCATTGGAAATCACATTTATCAACACATGGAGGTCTGGATTTGGAGTCACTCACCATTAAAGTGGAAAAAAAACAAAATACAGGCTGATACTTTGATATAATGTCCTTAAAACAAGTTGAAATGAGGCTCAGTAGTAGTGTGTGTGGCCTCCATGTGCCTGATTGACCTCCTACAGTGCCTGGGAATGCTCCTGAGGAGATGATCCTGAGGGATCTCCTCCCAGACCTGGACTAAAGCAGCTCCTGGACAGTCTGTGGTGCAGTTTGACGTTGGTGGATGGAGCGAGACATGATGTTCCAGATGTACTCAATTGGATTCAGGTCTGGGGAACATGTGGGCCAGTCCAGAGCCTCAGGTCCTTCGTCTTGATGGAACTGCTGAGACACTCCAGCCACGTGAGGTCTGGCTTTGTCTTGCATTGGGAGGAACCCAGGGCCAACTGTCTCACAAGGGGACCTCATCTTCCTAATAACAGTCAGGCCACCCCTGGCGAGCACATGGAGGACTGTGCGGCCCCTCAAAGGAACGCCACCCGCACCATCACTGACCCATTGCGAGCCGGTCATGCTGGAGGACGTTGCAGGAAGCAGAATGTTCTCCACAGCATCTCCGGACTGTTATATCTGTCACATTACTCATTGTGAAGCTCCTTTCACCTGTGAAGAGCAAAGGGCGCTAGTGGCGAAAGGCCAAACGTCCTGCACAGTGCTGGGCTGTAAGTCACAACCCTCACCTGTGGACGTCGGGCCCTCAAACAGTGTGTTTCTGCCCATTGTGGCCGCTGGAGGTCATTGTGCAGGGCTCTGGCAGTGCTCCACCTGTTCTTTCTTGCACAAAGGCGAAGATAGCGGACCTGCTGCTGGGTTGATGCCCTCCTACACGTCTCCTGATGCACTGGCCTGTCTCTTGGTTGCGTCTCCATGCTCTGGACACGACACAGGAAACCTTCTTGCCACGGATCTCACTGATGTTCCGTCCTGGATGAGCTGAACCTCCTGAGCCTCCTGAGTCCGTCTCATGCTGCCACTAGGGTGAAAGCACCGCCAGCATTCAAAACTGACCAGAACATCAGCCAGAACGCAACTGAGAAGTGGTCTGTGGTCACCACCTGCAGAACCACTCTATTAGTAGGGATGTCCTGCTCAGTTCATTATATTCGAAAATCAACTGTGAATTCTAAAGCAATTCCTGCATTTTAGTCATATTATAATAATCATGGGTCATATCTTTGCTCTTTTTTGCTGTTTTGGACACAGTTCCTTTAAAAAACACTTTAATTACTTGCGTGAACATCTGTATATTTGAAAATAAGTATATATGATGTATATAAATAACTTTTGCGCTAAACTGTGTAGTAGATTTTACACTGCGGGGGAAGGGAAGCGTTTCCTGAAGTTGAAAGCTGGAAGTAATGAGTTTCTTTAGACTGTTTCACAGTTCTGTCTGAGTCGTGTCCGAGGCGACCTTGAGTTGTTGTTTTTGTGCACAGTCATCTCACAGAACCCCCGGGCGGCTCAGCACCATCCAAAATAAAACACACACACTCAACACCATTAGAAAGAAGAAAGAAATAATCAGTGGATTATTCCGGCTTCTCTCTCTCCCCCCTCTCTCTCACTGAATCTCAATCTGTCTTTCTGTTTACCTCTGTCTCCCTCGCGCTCTCTCTCTCCCCCCTCCCTCTGTGTCTTTCTCTCCCTCTCTCTCCCTCTCTCTCTCTCTGTCTCTCTCTCTGTCTGTCTCTGTCTCTCTCTCTCTCTCTCTGTCTGTCTCTTTCTCTCTCTCTGTCTCTCTCTCTCTCTGTCTCTCTGTCTCTCTGTCTGTCTCTCTCTCTCTCTCTATCTCTCTCTCTCTCTGTCTCTCTCTGTCTCTCTCTCTTTCTGTCTCTCTCTGTCTCTCTCTATCTCTCTGTTTGTCTCTTTCTCTCTCTCTCTCTCTGTCTCACTCTCTCTCTGTCTGTCTCTGTCTCTCTGGTTGTGTCTTTCTCTCTCTGTCTCTCACTCTCTGTCTCTCTCTTTCTGTGTCTCTCTCTCTTTGTCTCTGTCTCTCTCTCTGTGTCTCTCTCTCTCTCTGTCTCTCTCTCCAGAACGCGCCTGATGCAGAGCTTTAAGGAGTCTCACTCCCATGAGTCCTTGCTGTCTCCGAGCAGCGCGGCCGAGGCGCTGGACCTCACGCTGGACGAGGACGCCATCATCAAGCCCGTCCACTCCAGCATCCTCGGCCAGGAGTACTGCTTCGAGGTGGGTGTGGCCTGCGTGAGCAGAAGGAACGTTCAGGCTGTGAATGAACATCTAACCACCTGAACGTGCCTGTGTGTGTCTGTTCATGACCTTCAGGTGACAACGGCCTCGGGTACCAAGTGCTTCGCCTGCCGCTCGGCTGCCGAGAGGGACAAGTGGATAGAGAACCTGCAGCGGGCTGTTAAACCCAACAAGGTGCGAAACAAGTGGTGACAAATGTGTGGAGAAATAAACCAACCATTATGGATGGTCCCTGGACAGCAGTGAGGAACATCACTTTAGAAAGGAGTGATGTCACCTTGATCAGCAAAATCCTAATGAACTCTACAAGCTTTCCTCCGAATTTGGTTTTATTAACACTCAGAACTCAGAAAACTCTGATTTCAGTAAATATAACCAGTGTAAAACAGTCTAGAACCGGTGTTTACTCTCAGAACTCAGAGTGTATCAGT
>JBBKCR010000122.1:946739-967705 GCA_037577295.1 Ladigesia roloffi
CCTTCGACTTGGATGCCCTGGGGGTAAGCAAATAAACATCAAATATTCATTTTTGGGTGAACTATAGCTTTAATCTTTGAAACATAACATTTTATAAAGTTCACATAGGATGGCTTTAAAAATGCTTTGTTAAAGCAAAAACAACAAATTTGACTTAACAGCAAACTGTATGTAGCTTTTCAATGGAGATAAACAGTTTTACTGTAAAAAGCTAAACAATTAAGGCCTTTGATATTGTACGGAACAAACTGTGTGTGGATTTAAATTAGGTTGAATGGTTTTACTGAAAGGAGCTACTCAATTAGGGCTTTTAAAAGTCATTATGGGTGCATTACAGATTTACAATATCTTCAAGAAAACAACAAGCTAATCTTTGCTAAAACTTTAAGATGGTTAAATTACCAAATGCCTTTTTTTTAACCAAGTTCTGGCTACAATGTTATGCCCTCAGAAGGGAAAGCCCTTATCGAATTTTTCTGATCAAAAAAAAAAAAAAAAGCCTGAGGCTGAGCATGACCCATTTTTATTCTTTTTTTCATTTCTCAGGAATCCCAAGCCAGGTATCTGGGGCTCCACAGTACATACTACACAATCACATTCTCTTTATTTTGACTCGAGTCCAGCTGCTCAGAAACATCTAGGTCACATAAACCATAGCAGAGTGCAAATATCAGGCACATTACAACACTTCAGATTGGACAGTAAACACAATCTGAGAAGCCTAATGAGGTGCCAATAAGACGACTGACCAGATGCTGATAATATAATCAACAAGCCAGTCTGCGTTGTTCTGTTGTGGCTGTGCAGTGGAGTTAATAAATATCTGGACGTTATATCACACAGGCCTGTGTTTGTAAATTGGATTAGAACAATTATCCAAGGTGGCTTTGCAATAATAATTCCAACACGTTTAAATTAATTTTAGGAATGGAGCCATTTGTCGAATACTTTGTTAGTAAATAAGAGGCCAAGTAACATTTCTGTTTTTTATTGGCCAAATATAGTTACTTTTTTGGATGACTGTGTTTCTGAGACCAGTGATGTGTGCACTATTTAAAGTACAGCAAGGATTACATGAATTTTTTTTTAATTCTTATAAAATTATCATTCAGTTTGCTATTTACTATAATATTAGTCAAGCAGGGACTTCAAGCTCCGGTCCTGGAGGGCTTGTTCTCCTCAAACACATTCACTAAACCTGACAATTCACTGGCAAAGTGTTTCTGAGCAGGGTAATCACCAAAACGTGCTGGATCACAGCCCTCCTGGCTTGGAGTTCGAATTAGTGGGCCAATTCTTTAAAGAAATAAGAATTTTTTTTTAATCTTATTTTTACTTAACAGACTCATATCCAGGTAAAATTACTTTTATATGCAACAAATGGGTGTATTGTTCTAAGCCTAGTCTTTTGTGCTATCCTGGTTTATACTCAATCCTAACTTCAAACATTTTCAAATGCATACAAATCTATGGAACAAATCCGACCAATTTTAAATCGCCGCGTCAGTGTGATTTGAGATATAACCTACAAGCTGCTTTTAGGACCATCTGTCTGATCACATGGTGCAGGAGAACACGTCAGGGCTTTAGCATTTCTCCGTGCTGTCTGCCACACACCCGGTTCCAGCCGACATGATATTTTACCTCAATTACCAATTTTACTGTGGAACCGACTCAGGCGAGTCTGATGGTTCCGCCAGTGCCATGTGCAACAGGAAGGTTTGACTCACAGCAATAAATCTTGCCTTGTCTTGCCCCTGTGCTTGCGTGGTTTACTGGAGGAGAAAAAAACGAGTTATAAACGAACAACATTCTCTCTCCTGCAAAACAGAATTACTGCCTTCATCTTAGTGGTTTTACGTCCTGAGGATAACGTGCAAACAAACTTTGGAATGCACTTCCCATGTAAACAAATACAGATGCACATATAATCCCTTCCCCCCCCACACACACAAACATACCACAGTTCTTAAAAAAAGCTTTATGATTTACATTTATAATAAATATACATTAATTATACGTGCAAACGAATTAGAACAGACAGAATGCACAAGTAATACACCAAAGATGTGCTACAGTGTTGAAAAAATAGTGTTGGGACACGCCAGGGTTTTTTACGATTTGATTAGGCTCATTACTTCCAATGAAGAGCAATCTTATTACCGACCAAGACACACGATACTTCCAACTTTGAGGACACAGTTTGGGGAAGACCCTTTCCTATAGGAAGACTGTGTCCCATTGTACAAAGCAAGCTCCTTAAGGACATGGCTAAATGAGCTCAGTGTGGATGAACTTGACTGGCCCACACTGAGTCCTGACTTCAACCCCATCCAGCACCTTAGGGATGAACTGGAATGGAGATCCTGAGCCAGACCTTCTGGTCCAGCATGTGTGCCTGACCTTAAAAATGCGCTACAGAATGATTGGGCACTAATTCCCACAGAAAATATTTTGGAAAGCTTTCCAAGAAGCAGTTTTAGCTGCAAACTCCATATCAAAGTCTATGGATTTGAATGCAATGTCATTAAAGCCCCTGTTGGTGTAATGGTCAGGTCCATATAGTGTAATTCTAAAATAAAAGCTTAGAGTATAATGTTTTTATTCAGCTTTCAACAACTAAGAGGGATGAAAAAAAACAAACAAATAAAACAAATGAACAAAATAAGATGATGTCATGATGGACTGAGTGGTGCTTTATAGACTCTCTAGAGATAAAACTGTCTTTTTGAAGCAGCTGTTCAGTGAACTGTAGCATAATTCATGATATAGATAACATAACCAATCGCCCACCTAGAGAAACAGAGTTGGGTAATATATGATATGATGTTATGGTCATAAATGACATCCTGATAAGAATTTCTGAGTACCCTGGGAACAATTAAAACTTCTTGAACATCAGATTAAGTATACATGACATTGAAAACACATCATAGGCTACAGAAAATAGCTGCTAAAAAAGCTCATTTTTGATGATAAATTCTTTGTTCTAAAGAAGAGCAGAATGTTTAGGCACTACTGGGCTTCCGTGCTAACATTTTTGCATTTAATCATTTTTCACTGCATTTGTAATTTTGTACTAGAATTGGACAATATATATTGTAATTGCAGTTTTGATCTTTGCAATACTGAAATCACAGAAGTTTGCAATATGCAAATTTAACTTCTAACCAGCCATAGCTGTAGGCTAGTGTTGGAGGTTTTGAGAGATAGAGGCTCTCATTCAACAAATCACATTATTTGTCATTTTTAACCAAGGTTTATACAGCACGTACATTCTATATTTTCTATATTTTCCTTCCATTTCATTTTTCTATGATGTTCTTGTGGGTTTGTGTACCAACATATAATTCATCAAGACTCATTTTTACATGACTGAATCACTTAAATAATTAATTATTAAAAATGTGTTGGTTTTCCGACATTACTAAATTATCTGACAACAGGTTGTTTTTACACACATTTGAAAAGTTTCAAAATATTTACATAATTCAAGCTGAACCTTTGAAGTGTCATAATAGATGCCCTTTAATATTTAAATAGGCCTCATAATATGTCTCAATTAGTGTTGTAAAGCGAATTAATTAAATGAAATAATCATAATTATGGGGGAAAAAATCCCAATTAATCGCGTCAACCCAACAAATAATTTCGAATAAACACACTAAATTATCAATTTGACAAAGAAGGCTTTGTTCGTTTTTTCCCAACTCTGTCCCAACACTTTTAAAATCTTTGAGATAAAAACAAAACTTACTTTTGAATAGAAAATACATAACATCGTTAGCCCTGAGGGAATCTCTGTTCTAAGACAAAAACATAGCTTTAAATAACTGCCACACTGGGATGCTTCGCCTTGAGGCGATGCGATAGTGATGCAGTGCTTTGGTGGTCACTGAATGCACTTTTGCAAAGCACACATATTACCCTTGTTTTGTCCAAATCTCCCTCTGGCTGTAACTTAAAGCTAAATTGTCCATTTAATAGCATGTGTTTATATTCCATCGCTAGCTTGAGGTAGCAGCCTTAGCCACATGAAGTGGCTGAGCCCAGTCTCACGGGTTTTTGTGCAGCCATCACGAAATACAAATTAATCAAAATATGTGATCCGATCACGATTTAAGGCTTTTTTCATGCCAGGACAATGTTGGCTGCACGAACACTTAAGAAATCGGACTTCTCCCTACATGCTGTTCGCTGGCGTAGCGTAATACTGCCCCCACTGACAATTGTATGGTACTGCAATGCAGAGGGGCGTTTCGTTTTCGCGCGATCAATTTATTTTAAAGCGTTATAGAAAATAAATTAATACGCTAATTAACATATTTAACATCACTTGTCTCACTAATACATTTTATAAAAAGTAAAGCCCTACAAATAAAATATAATCTACATAGCCTCTAAAAACAAATATAATGTTTCTCTGCCTAATTCAGATAGATCCTGATTTCCTTATTTATTAGAGATGTCCTGAATTAGTAATGAAGTGTTTCTTTTTCAATTTAATTAAGCAATGAAAGCAATAATTCTAACAGCAAACACCCAATTTTAATTCACACATAGAAAGAGTAACAAGCATACACTGATATGTGAGATTCTGCTGGTGTGGGTTTCCTCTCTTTCAGTTTAACTCACAAAACTGATTTGAGCATTAATACTGCCCCCTGGTGGACCACGTCAGAGTGATGAAGATGCCATTATAATGGATGTGGATACCATTTTTATCATTCACAAAGAAAAGTCATCACTTACTTTTACATTGCTCATGTTAATTATGATTGATCTTATAATAGAAAGATATAATAAGTATTTTCCCTCCATTCTTTAAGAAAAAAGTAGCGACTTCATTATTCTAACCAATAATTTCACGTTTCACTTCACCCTCCTACTGCCCTGCTCAGAGATTCTCCTTAATGCCATGGTAAAAAATTCAGCAACTGAGAGCCTGGCTATTTTAAGGCAAACTAGAACAGTGTTATCATGCAGAAAAGTGTGCTATGACGTATAATAGACCAGACTGTGGAAGAGCCCCATCCAGTGTTAGCCTTTCAGCAACAAGGTTATATAACCCCGCAAAACACTGGGAGATCGCTCGACCACACACACCTGCCAGCAGCCTGAAGATTTATTGGCTATATATACACACTACATACGCTTACATGCCTTTTGCCTGCAGCCAGCTCACAAAGATCACATACAACATATCATGACCTGACTGAGCCCCACTAACACATATTAAACTCCCCCAATTCGGAGTGTTTCATGGCATTAACAACCCCCTTTCAGTTTCATGTGCAGGGATGCATGACTCAGATTAACACATTCCAGAAGCCATCTTTGGTTTCAAAGCTTTTGTACTTTTCTGAGAGACGCCCTAGCCCACTTTTGACAAACAAAAACCCGCCACATGTATATGCAGGCTGCAGTTTTGCCTCTGAAATATGTTTGCAAGACTGTGCACAGCAAAGAAGAAGGAAATTGTTCTTCCCTGAGGTAAAAGCCTCAAAAATAGAAAAGGGAAGTCAGGCATGCCATCGCTTTCTGCATTCCTTCCAGAACTTCAGATGAGTCACGACAGTTGGACATCAGCGTGATGGTAATTGGCTTGATGTACAAAGACCGTGTTATATTTTTTTCTTTCAACATTTAAAAAAATACACAGACCGTAATATGCATGTTGCCACAGAATGTTTCTGGTTTTTCCTTCAGTTGTGTTTTAGTCCATCACTACAGAACCAAATCAAGAACCAAATGTATTGTGCACAATATGTCCAAAAGACACTCTTTGTAATTAGTATAATTCAGCTACTTTAAGCTGCATCCTTTGGTAGCACCACTGGTTTGATCTATGGGAAATTAATTCTCAAAGAAGCGTTTTTAACTGAATGAGACACTTAGAAGCAGCTGAACATATGCCCAATGTCAAGAGTCAAATAGATTGGTGTAAATCCCGCCACAGCACTAATGCAGTGGACTGGAGCTGGAAGATCATCCTCAGTCAGGTACGTGATGTACAACCAATCATCCGACATCAGTACCTGATCTCACTAATGGCGACATGAATGAGTGCAATCAAAACTTTGCAGCAACATTCCAACATGTAAGATCTGCACAATTTTTGGGTGTTAAAAATACACTTTGCAGAATGGTGAACATAAATGTTGCATTTACAGTTAATATTTACAGTTTTAAAATATATGAATCCACTATATAAAGTCTGTAAAATCCATGCAACTCACTACATCATATAGATGATAAACTATATCCGACGAGTACCCCACAAAACGTCCTTTTTATGTTCATATAAGCAGGCAATGAAATCAAACTACATGTTTTCCTGTAAATGCAAATGATGGGTGGGCGCTAATGCAGAAATACACTATCATGACGCTCGAGCACTAAATACAATTAAATAGTAAGAAGAGAAACAGTTCATCAGTGTTTCTTCAGTACTGCAGATATTCATTATGATGCTATTTATTTTGATGTACGTATGTACCTATATATAGTGAGCAGGGTATCTGCAGGCTTAAGGAAGCCAAATTAAAGACTTTTTAAGACTTTTTTAAGGCCACTTGTATAAAATTTAAGACTCTACATTCACAAAACGGCAAACAACATGTGACCACCTTACAAATAGTTAGAACACTTATCGGAACTGAAAGCTCTGAAAAATAACTGAAAGTGAAACAAAAAACATTATAGACTATTAAGTTCCATGAAGTGAATACAGGGAATAAAATAAGAACATTCCAATTGCATTGATACAAAAAGGCAAAACACCAATTTGAAATTCACAAAATTCTTTATAGATTATCAGAAAAAATGTGTTTATGGAGTCTGGTATTTTAAGACCTTTGAACTCTGGATTTAATGATTACTCGTCATTTTTAAAGATATTTAAGGCCTTAATGCTGTAAAATCTAATTTAAGACTTTTTAAGACTTTTTAAGGATCCGCGGATACCCTGAGTGAGACTGGCCAGGCCTGTTGTTTTTATGATCTTGCCACATTAACAGGTGAAAATATTTGTGCCAGATGAGTCATCACTTTGTAGACAAAGACAGAAATTTAGGTCAAAGCGAGAGCCTGATCCGCACGCCTCTGAACTCGTCCAGCGCGTCTCGTTTATGAATCCTGTACTTTCCTAAGCACACTGGTTACTGCCAAAAACGACGTTTGGCAAACCGACACAGCAAGTACACACATGTAGGCACGTACACACACACTCACCCACACAAACACTCAGACGCAGGGGGGAGGGTAAGAGAGAGGTAGAGAGGAAGAGAGGAGAGAGAGAGGGCACAGACGGTGAGAAAGCGTGAGGAGGTAAAAATGTTTTTTTTTTTTAAAGTACGAGACAGTAAGACAATGAAAGAAAGAGCGAGTAAGAAAAACGGGGAAAGAGAGGAGAGTGAGAAGTGTGTGAGAGAGGGAAAGAAAAAGGAGAGAGCGTAAATAAAGACAGCGAGAGAAAAGGAAGGCGACACAAACAAGAGTGTGTAAGAGAAGGTGAAAAATGGAGAGAAAGAAAAAGAGACAGAGTGGACAGAGTGAGAGAAGGTGAGAAAATGATAGAGGAGAAAGGAGGGCTGCGAGAGAAAAAAGAAGAAGAGGACAAGAAAAAGAGAGAAAGAGGGGTGGAATGAAATGACAAACGGGGAACGCATGAGAGAAGGTGAAAAAAAGAGAGAAAAAACACAAATAAATAGAGAGGAGAAAAAGAAGAGAGTGAAGAGACAGAGCGTGAGAGAAAAGGTGAGAAAATGAGGAAAGAGGAATGAAGACTGTGAGAGAAAACAAGACGGAAAGAGGGACAGAGGGAGAGAGAGAGGGAGAGAGAGAGAGAGAGATAGAGAGAGAGAGGGAGGGAGAGAGAGAGAGAGGGAGAGAGAGAGAAAGAGAGAACGAGAGAGAGAGAGGGGGGAGATAGAGAGAAAGAGAGAGAAAGAGAGAGAAAGAGAGAGAGAGTGAGACAGAGAAAGAGAGAACGAGAGAGAGAGAGAGAAAGAAAGAAAGAGAGAGAGAAAGAAATAAAGAGAAAGAAAGAGAGAGAAAGAAAGAAAGAGAGAGAGAGAGAGAGAAAGAAAGAGTGAGAGAGAGATGAGGTGTATTCATAATTGTATAATGATTCCAAAAGCGCTGCCTGTTGTCCCACTAAGCTGTCCGCTGCCGTCCAGCTGTGCAGCAGAAAGAAAAGTAGGTCAGGCCACTGGCCGTCCGCTAAAGCACTTACGCCACTGAGCTGATCTTCATCTATTATACACTTCTGCTGACTGTCAATATTTCTGCAGCACTCCACCACAGAGGAGGGAGAAAAAAAATAAGGAAAAAGGAGGGAGGTCGAAGGCCCCATCAACAGCCTCAGATATCCACTGTGTCAAATACTCATGGCTGCAAGAGGCAGGACATTCCTAAAGGGACGTACATGACATTAAATAAAGCTGACAAACAAACATACACACTGTGCCAGAAAATGGAGGCCGAATATAGGTGTCCTATTTAAAACCTAAACCATTTAAAGAGCAGCAATTCGAACATTTGGCACTCAATGAAAAAGGAAAAAAACAAAAAAACAAAGCCTGGACTCTGGGGTTGTCGACCTCGGGTTTATGTTTAGATAATGTGGGACAGGACTAGCACTGCAGCAGTAATATTAATTTCTTTACCAAAAACTCATCTTCCGTTCCGTGGAGAATTCGTTAACAAAAGTGTCTGGACACATGTAAAGTGGGATGGCTGGTGGGCGGCTTGCGGCTATGATGATACAATGGTTTCTCCTAATACTGCAGTATGGCAGCGATGCAGTCATTGTTGCAGCTCTAGTCGTGACAGATATAAAATGGCTGTATTCAGGACTACCGTGTTAATTAACATGTCAGAAGAACGCAGACAGACAAACGCAGTTTGGTTCTTTTCGGTGGATTCCAGAGATTAAGAGTACACACACATAAAATTCCGGACTATAAGCCGCTACTTTTTTCTCAAATTTGAACATATTTTGAAGCCTGCGAACAATAACACAGTGTTTGTTTTTCTCATGACGTAACAAGACCCGGATTTGCGGATGGACCTTGATATTTTTAATGCGCATCTGTGACAAGTGTTTAGGCAGCTCAAACTCCAATCCCGGCGGTTTGTATTCCCAGGGCGGGGCCGAGTGAGTCTGAGGGCGGGGCTTAGTGAGTCTGAGGGCGGGCACGGCCCACTAAGGCCCGCCCATGACGAAGATAAGGAAGACGAAGATTGTCAACAAAGATTTTCCTGGTAGGCTGCAGTATATATACGGGATATATTTTTACCGGTTGTTAAGAGATGGAATGTTGTTCGTGCAGCTTTAGCAACATAATGTGTGTGTTACTGATACGTGGGTATACTTAAAGGTAGCTGAATCTGGCAATACAGATTAAACTTGGTGTCAGCTATGAGCTGTACTTTAATATAAGCTGCACTGGTAATTAGTTTTAAGCCAGACAGGAACTCGAAGTCAGATGAATAATTTGATACTAAATATTTTCGCTCCTTAAAACATCAGTATGGGGCATAATGCAGCAATATTGATTCTTCACAAACACAGTAAATGTAAAAAATAAATGACTTACTGTTATCGCTTCACCCATCTGACCTAAATCAGCTGATCTACTATTTAGGAAAGTAGTTAAACTGGCTTGAGATGTTAAAGAAATGAAGGTGGACAAATTATCTAGGAGGCATTGACCATGGGTCCCTTGGGTGATTATTTACAAATGTGTTCATTCACCAAGATAACAGACTGAGCTAAAACCGCTTCTGTCGAGAGAAAAGTGCTTGTTAGCTTAGCAATATTTCTGTATCTTGACAAAATTTGGACCTAAATGCTTGACTTGAAGGCGAAAAGTGATGATTTCCCACCCTGCTGGACCCCACCAGTGAGACTCTGAAGGATTTTTCCAACATTACGGTCTAGTTAGCACATTTCTCTGTAAGCCGTTGCTCCTCGGGGTCAGTCAAGCTAATGATTCTTTCGTTCATGTTGGCTTGAACATAGCTTTGAGTGTCCCTCAGAAAATCTCCATGACTGTCTACAGCTACAAAATATGGGGCTCTAAAGCAGAACAGATGTTTGTGAATTCCCTGGTCACACTCACAAACAACAAGTGAGGCATTTATGTAGATATTAAACAACAGGAGCACTCGGGCCCTTTTCCAGGGGCCAAAACTTGTACTATAAAAGCACAGAAATGTATCATATAACCTTGTTTCTTGCCAATTTACAACAAGGTGGTGCTGATTGGCCTTAAAAGCTTTGTGTGTGTGTACTGCAGGTTTAATTAAAATTTAATAAAATTACTTTTACGATATTTAGGCGTACAAAACGATCCCTCATCCATGCATTATGCGAACTGTATTTGATTAAACTTGCCTAGAGAGAGAGGTTTGAGTCTGCATGGTCAAATAAAGGCAAAATCTGAAGAAAAAAAAAACAAAAACAGTTGTACCTTAAATAAGAAAATTAAAATCTGTCAAATACAATAAATTATCAAAGTTTCTAATTACATACACAATTTCTCCACTTGTTCTAACAAGCATGGAGTCAAGTAATAAATCACAGTTCACTAAATCACACCTCGCTTTCAGACAAAGTGATCCCTCGTTCATGCTGTATGTGTGTGTATTGTATTCGAACCGTATTGGCTGGAGAGCTCTCCTTCTCCAGACAGCCTATATTTTACCAGGCCCGAAATTCTTCATTCGGGAGCTGGTAAGGCAGTGTTAAAAATATATCTGTGGGTGTGTGCACGGCGTAGGATCGAGCGGAGAGAGGGGGGAAAAGGAAGAGACGGCTGGGGAAAAAAGAAAAACAAGCTACTTATTCACATCTGTGTGAGAATCATGGGCAGGCCCTAGCTATCCTGAGTCACAGATTGGTATGAACTCCTCAAAGTGGGGAAGAGAAGATTTCTGCTGGAGCTAATCTGCACGCGTCCTGAACCTGACGGAGACTGACAGACTGACTGAGGAGGAAACAAAAAAATATTACTTCAGCACGCACACACACACACACGTGTAAAACCTGTTGGGCTGTGATTGGGGTGTGTTTGCGTGAGAGCCGAATGGCACCCGTGACCCGCCGCCAACCTTGTTAACCACACAGTGTGAGAACTCTAACCACAGACCAGTATAACGCTAAATGTCACGCAGGTCGAGGCTCACTGGTAGAAAAAGAAAGGAAAAAAATGAGATAAAAACAAAGCTGAACCTGACTCCCGCTCAAAACCTGCACAGCACAAAGGCCAGATAATCGAGCTCACATGAAAACTTAAGACGAGCCCTTTCTTCTGTTTCACCATCTGTTGCTGCTGGCTCTTAGCCACAACCTGACCGTGGTCTTTCCCAGATTAAAATGCCAGCTATACTGACCTTATGGCGCACATTCAGGATGATGAGTTCTCCCATCATTCAGAACTACATTTCTTCCCAACAGTCAGAATAGATATTTTATGATTAGATGCTGCTTATTTGCTGCTCTTGCAGACTCAAACCTGTTGTTACAGCACGTAAATCAAATACAAAACTAAATGTGACCATATATATGTAATAAATGTTAATAACTACATTTTATAATAAATGGTAATTAAAAAACTTAGATGTAGGTATGCACCGATACAGATACCGGTATCTGGTATCGGCCTCGATACCACATTTTCTAAAGTACTCGTACTCGTTAAAAGTCCCCCGATATCGGGGAGCGATACCACGGTCTGAGAAATGTCTGTTTGAGTGGCGTGTAAGGGGTTAAATAATTCTTTATTCTGTAATATTGTTGCATTACAACAAGCTTTTCATTTTAAATAAATGTTCTTAAATTCAAACTAGTCCCTTGTTTTTTTTGTTAAATTATATGGCTAAAGCTGTTACCTGTACATTTAAATCATGTTTTTATTAAGTACTCAGTATCGGTATCGGCAAATACTAAATTACAAGTACTCGTACTCGTACTCGTTTTCCAAAAAAGTGGTATCAGTGCATCCCTACTTCGAAGTCTCACAACAACCTACTATCAATCAGAACTCCTAAAATTCAGAACAGACATTTTATCAGGATTTGAATTTTAATCTGTTTGTTTCTCTGCTTGAATTGCCCTTTAAAAGTTCTCACAACAACCTCAATTCATTCAGATCTTAGTAACTTAAGAATTTGAAGGAATTATCATTTTGCTTTGGATTAGAATTTCATTATATAATGTATTTAATCAAATTTGACTGTAATCAATACTCTGATGGTATTTGATGTACATGGCATAAGGACATGTTTGAGCCTGCATGGACAATAATTAAATTAATTAAAGTAATATATAGACTTTTACATAATTATGTTATTATGCATAATTATGTGATTATAAATAATCACACATAATGAACATCAAATCCATTACATAATGATTATAGGTATATATTACTTATGTTCATATTTAATTTACATGTCATAACAACTTGTTTGATTCTGCCTAATCAAACGAAGCAAAACCTTGCAAAAAATCTAAGATACAGTTTCTGTATCAAAAGAAATATCCATATTTAATTTAAATGATAATCAAATATCAGTTTTTCTAATTAAATACACGCACTTTCTTGATTTGTTTCGACGGGCCTGGAGTTAGAAGTAATAAGTGCACCAAATTATACCTCACTGTTCTTCCAGCTGGTGATAATTGTGACTTTTAACTAGGCCATTTCAATTATTGCATAATCTCCTGATTGCTTTTTGAGCAAACTGTCATTTTTTAAGCTGCTTGCAATTATTTTCCAGTTTTATTCACAACCCTTCAATTGTTCAAACAAACTAAACTGGTTGCATTTTCCTCAGGCCAAGAGGTAAATAAAAATCAAAATGTTTGAGACACATCTTGGTGTTTTGGGTGTTAAAAACCTGAACTGGTGCCTTAGTTTGGGACTGATAGTAAGTAATTTTTGTTTACTTACAGCTTATTTATTCAAGTATTGAGTATTGACAGCTAAAAAGTAGGATAAATAAAGGATAAATAATCATGCAATCTGGCCTCTTCAGACTTGTATCTTAATATCTGCATGTAATAAATCATACAAAATATATTTTAAATCAGTATTAGATACAATATTACATGTCAAATAAGCTTCAACTGAAACTACATGATTGTGAAAAGCCTATGGCTAACTCAACAACAGTAACTCTGTCTGAAAGTCTGAAAGTCTTCAAAAGTAGTGCTGTATTGTTTTGTACACACCATATGTCATAACGCTGCACAATAATCCAATAGCCCTGATGCTGCAACTGTGACATAAGTGGTCTACACATAAGACCACGCAATAATCTTAATGCAAGCCTTAATTCAGATCTCCCCCAAAAGAGACTTCAGAGCACCAGAAATCATTTTTGTGCACTGCATTTTCTTTTTGCTACTTTGAGTGGGTGTTGAACAAAAGCCCATATGGCAGAGTTTTGCAGCAGGGCAAACATGCATGCCAAATTCTGCAGCGTTTCATGGGAAGATGCAACCTAATTGTCATGAGAAGGCGAGGGTTAAACGGGACTTGACCTACATTAATCCCTGCATAAGTCCTGAGGCATCATTAACAAACTGTTCAGTGTTTTTTCCTATTCATTTCCTTACTGGCTCAGATACAAAACTCCTGGTCTCCTTCCTGGTCTGCTCTCCTATAGGGCCGCTTTCATGTTTATTTTCAGCGTAATGCAGAAAGAGGGCGTGTCACAAACGGCCTGCTCACGGGTAGTGCCACAGACACTTCCTTGTAGCTGGCGTGACTACTTTTTCATTAATGTAAACAATGTATACAGTGTCATGCCTTTACTTTTTTCTCTTCCTCAAAAATACAAAGAATCAGTTCAGAATGGATGCGTTCGGAGAGGCGGTCAGGACACAGAGCATTGTCTTGCTGCAACTAAATGATTCAACGATGCATCAGTTACATAACTCTTCAATCATCCAAGAGAGCCGCCATCTCTTGTATTTCTAAACTCCTAAACTCTTCCTCTTTAATGCTGGCTGTGATCTAAAATATGCAGCTGTTTTTCCATTTATAGCTGCATCATCATGCCTTTTCTCGCCTGATTATCTTCTCAGCTAGCAGGTAAACGCTATGTTCATGACCGTTACTGTATCAGGTGAGAAGTGACGTCTAAGTAGACTAGAGGAAGCACGATCATCATGCCAGAGCAAACACACAGCTGCTGTTACAAAAATGAGTCAGGCTCTCTGCCCCTTCAATGACACAAATAACAGCATCTCAACCTAGATCGCATCCACATGAAAGCGATCTCGGCTCGTGGCGTAGGAGTGGAATTTGAAAAGTGATGGGCCAAAGGGCTGATACGGTTAATGCAGTTGGCAGTGTTCGTTTGCATCGGGGCCTGGATTTTGTCTGCTGCATGACCTATTATTTCCTGGCTGTGCATGTGGAGGAAATGCACTGCGTTTTCATTTGTCTACCATCTACCACAGATGCCATCATACGTGACCGGTTTGGTCCTGTTTTCGTCTGAGAACTGTTGTCATCTCAACGCCATTTCCATTTCATTTACAGCATTTGACAGACACTTTTTTTCCCCAAAGTGGCTTATGGTTTCTTGTATCAAAAGTAAAGGCCAATGCAGTGTAAGTATTCTTGCCCAAGGACTATTATTGGTGTGGTGAGCTTCTAAATTTAGGAACCGAACCCCACATTTTGACTGAATTTATAGTGCATTAGGCATGGTGCATGTAAATGCATGCAACTTTTGTTCTCCCCTACCTGGCATAGCTGGCAGCAAAGCTCTGGGTGCTTGTGAAGCTATCACCGGCCCTCGGCTGTAGCCCGAGACTTCTCCCCCAGCCATCCCCTACAGCGGTCTGTGTGGCGTACAAGTTAAAAATGGGCTTCTGGTCTTTCTGTTGGATGCTGATCGTGGCAGTGGACCCAGGGCCCCCGAAGTGATAGCTTTGCCCACTGGAGGTACTGACGCCACAGATAGAGATGGGCGAGGCACCAAGTTCTGACCCGCTCATTTGACAGAAGCTCCGCCCACTGACATTCTCTTGCTTGATGACCCCTTGTGTGCACAATTGCATCAGAGGCTCCTTCTCCACCTTGATTGTGGAGGTGGGGCTAGGGGTGGGCACACCAGAGGAGGTTGCGCTGCTGGTTGCAGTGCTGATACTGTTGTTGCTGCTGATGTTGCTGTTAGTGCCGTTTGCGGTGCTCACTGTAACCATGGGCTTCGAATCTCTCTCCGGACCGATAACTCCCAGAAGAGAGTCCTCGCCCAAGGGGGGGAACTCCTCGTCTCCCACATAGAAATCCGAAGGGGACCCTGTCAACTCAAAGTCATTGAGGAGGTCCAGAGTGTTCTCACTGAATAGTTTTGGGTTACTTGTATCCATGTCTTTCCCAATACAGCCAAATGTATCAGACTCTAAGTCTATGTCCAATTTGCCCATAGGTGAAAAGCCCTCATTTTTCAGTGGGAAAAGGCTCGGATCCACACCTCCAATAAGGGAGTCCACAGATGGAGAGGAGCTGTTGAGATCAGCAATGCTGGCCTCCAGCCTTAAGAAGTTCTCTGACAAACTGTAGGATCCCAGAGAAGATTGGTGCTGGAAGGCCTGCTGTGACCTAAGGTCCTTCCCAGCCATTTTCATATCTGGATCTTCCAAATACATGTCCAGTGTGGAGGGTAATGTGGTGAGCTCGTCTGGAGTGGGGGAGCAACTGAGTCCGTTGGGAAGGTCCCCAGATGCAGGCTGCAACAAGGGGCTGGGTGGAGGGACCAGAGAAGTGGGGGCAAGTGACATGGTGCTGCGTGCTCCGTTATGCAAAACTCCCTCAGCTGGGCTGTCACTGTAATTCAGGGCAATTAGATGCTCATCTCTCTTCATCCCGTTCTTCAGACTTTCTTCATCCATCTCTTTATGCTGTAGAGAAACAGGAGTATGAACTTTAATAACACACACACTTTTCATTCACAAAAAATGTAATAGGGACTTGCTTTCTGCACAGCATAAACTGTATCTGTATGTTCTCCTCATGCACAACTCACCTTAAAACGCACTTTATAAACATTTTCCTGACGTACCAGCTTAAAAAAGTGGCAAACGTTATCAAAAATATTAAATAAAATTAGTAAAAGAACAAGCATACAGAAACAAAAATCTGTGAAAATTATAACAACAACAGAAAGCTTAAGTACAATGAACATGCACGGTCCTCAGTCATTAACTATTCAAAACATGATCCGGTATAAATAACGTAAACCGATTAAAAAACAAAATCTAATACCCCACAAAAACACATGGTGAGAACGGGGCTTCAACATAAATCAGACTAATTTCGATGCACTTAGTTGTGCTTTCAAAGAAGTCAGAATTTCGAAGAAACAAACCATTTAGTTGATTAATTCCAACATCGTTAAAAGTTGACTAAAGGCTGTCTTAACTTTTCATTAAGCCTGTAGACTGAAGGTTCTCGTCTGTAGCGTGCTGTCGTCGCGCTGCCCTGCAGGTTACCCTTCAAAACCTCACATTATAACATTTTAAAAAGGAAATGTTTGACAGCCCATGTGGTTTCTTAGAGTTGGAATATCCCTGTCAACAGCAAGAGGGGCAGGGCAAGACGGGGCAACAGTGACAGCACCGTTGGCTCACTCACTTTAGCCAAAATAGCTTAGCGTAGTGAGCTGCAGAGACAGGGGGGCCTATATTTAGCGGTGGCTTACTGCACATGGGGACGTGTGCAGCGATTCAGACTAACAGGTAATGCCGTGCAGGATATTCACGAGTCCAAACAAACCGATTTATCATCACTGTTCGAGGCCAAGACATGCTAAACTGCCCCAATCCTGCCCCTGTCATTCCCAAGGCAACGTAATCATGCTAACGACCTAGCAAGAAAGCTAACACTGACATAAAACACTTGTTTTTCCCCTTCAGTGGATTAATATTCATGTAAATAAGTCGTAAAAACACATACCACTTGGTCTTTAAGCTCCAGATCTGAATCGTCGCTTCATCTGACATTGTTTTTTTTTAAGTGTTTATATTTTCCAGCAGCGTTAGCACTGAACAGGACGAAAAAAACAACACACTTCTCCTATTCCTGCGGAGAAGAGTGTCAAAGTCAGAGCAACCTAGACTCAGCTGAGGCTGCAGAATCAGATTGGGTCCGATTAAGGTTCGTTTTCGTCCCCAAAATGCAGAAAAGTCCTTGGTCGTGTGATTTCAGGGAGAGTCGTCGTGTTCTGTCTTCAGCAAGCAGGCGCTAACTTTGCCATAAAAAAACAGTCAAAATGGAGATTACCGTCTGAGCCTGTTTACCACTCCAGGCGCCGCCCTTCAGACAGCCTGGTGCAACTGCACACTGCAGCTCTCATTATGGACAAAAGTATTAGGACATCTGACCATTCCACTGACGTAAAGTTCAAAGAGATTGCTTTCAACTGCATTCAGTATGGACAAATATATTGGGAGGCCTGACCACCAACATTGTGCAAATGTCCATTTGTCATATGTGAACGCACTGCACAAAAGTCCTTTCTGCATTTAACCCATTCACTTGAGTGAAGCAGCAGGCAGCCAGGAACACAGCACCCAAGAAGCAGTGTGTGAGGATGTTATCTTGTTCAAGGGGGCTCAGTGGAATCACCTGTGATTACAAACCACAACCATCTGATCGCAGGGGCAGCTCCCTTACCACTAGGCCATCGGCCTCCTATTGATCTCAATGACTTTGTATTTAAATACATAGACTTTAATGTAGAGTTGGCAACCCCACACTTTCCAGAATATCCAGAAGGCTTTCCAGAATATTTTTGTGTGAATTTATGACTAGCCGCTCTGTTGCGTTAAGTCAAGTGTATTTTGTCATTTCAACCATAGACTATAAACACTGTACACAAAAGGGCATTTGTTAAATAGAAGAGCATTTATGAGATCAGGCACTGATATTAGACGAGAAGTTCTGGCTCGCAGTCTCCGTTCCAGTTCATCCCAAAGGTGCTCGATGTGGTTGAGTTCAGGACTCTGTGTGGGCCAGTCAAGTTCATCCACTCTGAACTCATCCAGCCACGTCTTTATGGAACTTGCTTTGTGCACTGGGACACATGCTGGAATAGAAAAGGTTCCTCCCCAAACTGGGCCCACAAAGTTGGAATAGTGGCGTTATCCAAATATCTTGGTCTGCTGAAGCATTAAGATTCTCCTTCACAGGTAACAGCAAAGATGTGTCCCAATACTTTTGAATATACTGTGTCTGAGCATTATAAACGCACTCAGAGGCGCACACCATCACACATGCCTGACCCTCACAGTATTTATACACAATCACAACTAAAACAGAGCTAACAGGGGTCATTCAGAGCAAAATAACTGCAAAAACTAATGGATTCTGATAGGAAATTGAATAGAACAAGATGATGTTTCAACATCTTTTTTTTCATTTATTTATTTATTTATTCATCTGTTAATAAAAATAATGGACAAACAGCAGGATTTGTGAACAGAAATAACTTTCCTGGAACAAGGTAATAACCGTTGCCTTGTGTAAATACAAAACAATTGAGTTGTATCTATCTACCTGATCAATTAGATTTACTTTAGCAAATGATTAATAGTAATAGGAATCACATTTCTAAACACATATAATAAAAAAACACCCAATCCTATTTAAAATCATACTTAATTATTTATCAAATTTCTCAAACAATTTATTTATCCAGTTATTTTCAAATAATTGGAATTGACTTTAATTTTCTAAGCAAAAGTGACGACACCAGTAAATCCAACTGAATGCGGAACAGAACTCGAGATGGAGCTCAATGTAATGCAGTTTCATTCATTACTATGGTGTGTATCTATATATGTGAAATAAACACCCATTAAGTTGGATTTCTTAAGACGTTAAATAAAAGAAGCATTAGAATCAGTGATTGCTTACTTACAGCAAGTGCAGTTTCTCAGCGTGTTCTTGACACAGTTGCTCTCCTCAGTTGCTCTCTGGGGGGGCCCAGACGAAAACATTGTCAACCATGGGAGTGGATGTTGGGGGTGGGGTGAAGCGGATGACAACAATTGATTTTTTTTCTTTTAGGCTCATTGTGGGGGGGGGATGAGGTTGTTATGGTTGATATCAGGGGCCCCTTGCCCGAACAGGAGGCCCCAAACTGAAGGAAACTGTACAAAAAAACGTCCAGAAAACTCTAATCCACCTGCAAATGGTACGACCCAATACCCAGAACACGCTTATGTGGTTTATTAACAGGTTAATTGTCATTAAAATTGTTTACTATTTTTGCAAATGAAGTAAAATCAGGTTGTTACCTTAGAGCAGCATTGTGTAAGAGAGTAGTGCCATGTCTATTTGTTTATCTTGACCTTGCTGATGGCACAGTTCCCTCAGTCTTACTTTACCAGGTTAGCCAACAGTCCATGTTTGTGCTAGCCGGTGTGAAATAAACTACAAATAAACTCCAATCATCCCAGAGAACAGAACATTTTATTCAGGTACACTTTTTTCCCCACTGTCACAAATGCCATTCCCCTCAACCAAAAAATGTTCAATAGGAACAGATGTTGTCCAAATGTTTTCTGTTGTTGTTTGTAACGCATTTAAAGAAGTGTGGTCAGAAGAGGCCTTGGTCATTTTTAGGAATTTATATAAAAAAAGAGTGTTTTCAAAGTAAAACGCAATGTCATGAGGAGTCTTTGAGCTTTCAAAGGGTTTTTGCTCCATAACAGGAGGGTTACGGTGGGAAGAGGAAGTGAAACAGGAGTTACAAGGGTTATTAGGTTTCAAAATCACACCATTGTTCTTCTCAAGTTCAAACATTATTATTACAGTATTTTATTCCTTTTCTTATCAGGGCCTGTTTTGAAATTTGCCAAAATACTAATGTTCTTGAATATCTCATGTATTGTGTGTATTCAGATTTCTGATTGTTTGATTAGAGTTGAGTATTGATTGATTAAAAATGAGATTTTTGTGGTTGAGTCACTTCCATAATGTGTGGGGAGAGAGAGTGGAGGTGCGGTTCACCTTTAAATTGTGTGGCAGAGAGCGAATCTCATTACGAGCGTTGTGACTATATATGGGATCTTAATGAAAGAAAGCCTTATGTACTTTGTTGATAAGTGAAAAATATGGGTCCCGGATCATTATATCCCCCCACCCTTCAAAATAACTCGTTTCATCCTCCCACTTTTTGTTTCCTGAACAATGACTGAGACTCTTTTGAAGTGTGTGTGTGTGTGTGTGTGTGTGTGTGTGTGTGTGTGTGTGTGTGTGTGTGTGTGTGTACAGATATATATCTCCCTCCATATACCCTTTAAATACACTCCATGCCTTCAGAGGAGGTTTGGCTCTCAAGCCTTTTTGAGTTTGTTTTGTTTTTCAATAAAAACATCTTGAAAAATGGAAATCTGTCTCTGCGCCTCCATTCCAGATTGGTGCTGCTGTGACACATTTATCTCAGCGACATTAAAATTGCTATAACTGTTACATTTAGGACATACATCAGATTAAGTACAAGTTAATAGTATAGAAACTGAATGCTAATCATTTTCCTTTAGCAAAATAAGTGCTTAATGATTTCCTTTTCACTGCAGAAACATTATGGTTGTGTGGACTGACTATATCAGGTTTGCTAATCATATGTTTCGCAAAGGTGGGTATTTTTATGAAAGGCCACGTTTCTATAATATTTTTCTGTTGCACAAACATATTAGTGGTGACTGTGAGTAATCTAATCTTAAATTTGCACTGACAAGTGTCATTTTGATGGATTTTTACCCTGCTGAGTGTTTATTTTTTTAACAGTTGCATTACATTCTCCTGCAATATATCTGTGAAGAAAACAACCTACTGTTTAATATTTTGCATTTTAGCCATGAATTCATTTCATTTTCTGTATTTTATTCCTTTCTGTTCTGGTGAAGTTTCTGCACTTCTGACCTTTTTATT
>JBBKCR010000122.1:983799-999100 GCA_037577295.1 Ladigesia roloffi
CGTTTCATGTCGTAAGACATCAATGTGTCGTCACGAGCCACGGGGTGTAATTTCAATTTCTCTGTGCATGTTTTTGTCCTCGGAAAGGTCTGACGCCCATCCACTTCCATTAAATGACTACCAGACTGCTACGGCTAAAGCTAAAAATCTGCATTTGTGTTCTGCTGAGGAAAAAATGTCACATTCGACTTAGATGCCCTGGGGGTAAGCAAATAAACATCACATTTTCATTTTAGGGTGAACTATCCTTTTAATGTAGATAACAAACACTACAGGGTCATACATTACAACATTACAGTATAATCATGTGCCAGATGCTTTTATCCAAGGTGATTAACAATAACAGGACACGTTTCAAATGTCAGGAAATTGTGAGAACCAGAGGAAAGTATTAAGCGTATTAAATCTTTATGTAGGAGTAGTGCATTAGCTGAGACTTCAGGAGGATTCTGAAGCCTCAAAACATTTCTAAAACTACACTCAGCTCTTCATTAAAGTGGTTATGCAAAACAGTTAGGACAACCCTACTCTTTCTGTGTTCCGAAATAATGCGATTGCAATTTTAGTGTGTGATTTTAGTGCATAGTGCGTTCCCACTGACACCCAAGCTAAAACGCAGTGCCCTGAAAGTACCCAGATGGCGCATTAATAATGGCCAAAAATGCAGTGTGCAGCGATGTGCACTAAATAGTCACCATTTTGACCACATAGCAGAAGCAGAGAGACTTTCGACAAGTTTTCAAGGGTGGAAAGTGGCAGCCAGCAGTGAAATACAAACCCAAACGGAGGCAACTTGTTAATATAAATGCAAGGACCGTTAATACATTTATTTTAAGGAGGTCTACTGCGTTAAAGCAGGCAGATATTTTGGCGGGCTGGATCATTTCGAGCAAATGATAGTCCATGAAGCTCAAAATGTTAGCATTCAATTTGAGACAACACTCGCTTACGGCAGTGTGCACTACAGAAGGAAATGCTCAGTGCGCACTACGCACTACATTCAAGTGCACTCACCTAAGTGCATGATTTCTGACTCACTATTTGTATCAAAAATGACTGTAGACCAGCCCACCTTCAACTGAGGTGGTTTTGTGGAAACTGACTTCAGAACATCTACCTGCAGCTAGGTGAAATTTGGTTACATTTTGCAGCTCATAGTAAGTCATACTGTGATTTAAACCACACTGACAAGTCTGTTTATACAGGTGGAGAGAGCATTTTGGGGGTGTGTTTACAGGAAAGATTTGGGCTACTTTTCAGACTAAAAAAATAAATACAAATAATACAAATTATGTAAATAGTGATGTTATGTTCAGTATATCAGTGTGTTCTTGTGGAATATAGTTTCTATCAAAAACCTGGTTTGACTCCATCAGTCCTTCGTAAATCAGGAGCTGCTGATGGAGTTTCGCAATCCAAACAACGGATGGATGAGGAATCTGGAACCGAACCTCTTTTCTCCTCATTGGGTCACACAGTATCAACTTCTTTTACAAACAGAACACATCTTGATAGTTTTTACTGTTTTCTAGTTTGTTTGTATTTATTCTAATGCTAACTTTGCTAGCAGGAAGACTTTTATCACATGCTGATTTTTTTTTCTTTGGCCATTTTCAAAAAACCTTCTATTTACAGAATCATTTGCAAAAGTGGTTCTTTGGCAGCATCCTTCCAGATCACCCATTTGAGGTTTTATTTCTTTTATTATATCTCATTATAAAAACGAAAACCACTTACCAAATTGACATAAAACATATTGTTTCCTCTCGAACCAACAGCCTCCATCAGTGAGGCTGGTAATCCAATGCTGTTTCCCAACACTGTCATTTTGCTTTAAGATGATGTAAGGCTCAAGTGCCTAAGAATGTTCCCCCCCTCCTCCACACACACACACACACACACACACACACACAAACACACACACACTCATTCTGCTAGAGCAACATCACACACCGCCCCTCTCGTTGCGCGCTTCAAAACTCCCCCACTCCCTCAGGTCCACACGAGCTCCAGGACCAGCCAGATCAGATGCTGCTGAGCTGGAGCTTCACAGGATGAGATGCTGCTGGATGAAGCCACATTTCAGACCACCCACCGGCTGAGAGAAACCATCTGGAGAGAAGCTGGGAGGCACAGCATCAGTGGAGGCATCCTCTGGAGGACTGTATGCATAAACAGCTTTTCTCTGGGGAGTTGAACGGAAACAATTTTTCCTCCCTGTGAGATAGGAATTTGATCTTCGGACTCTTCGGACTTTTTCAAGCTCTGGGGTTGTTACAGCAGGACTCGCCGGGTTCACATGATGCTCTGATAGACTTTGAAAGCATCAGGATGGTGAGATCTCATGAAGCGCATGCAGAGCGGCAGCTGTGAGGAGAAAGATCAGCAGAGGAAGGCGATAAAAGGATGCTGATGAAGGTAATGAGGCGTGAGGACGATGAAGATAAGTGAGAACATTAGAAGAGCTGTGAAGATGCTGATCATCCCTAAACCTGAGGCAGACGGTCAGTGATAGAGGACCAGTGATGAGGGTTACGAGAAGATGTGAATATGAAGGTGAATATCTGAGCAGGATCAGTGTTACAGGTGGTCAAACTGAAGAATCCCCCCAATCTTAGAGGTGAGGAAGGTTGTGAGGATGATGATGATGATGATGATGAAGGTCATCGAGGCAGGTCAGTGGTGAAGTTTGGCGAAGAAGCTCCTCCACGTGCTCTGAAGTTGTCCCAGCTCGCGCGACACAATGGCCCTGACCGAGACGTGCCGACTGTATCAGTCTCCCAAGGATGGGGGAGGCGGCGGCGGGGGCTCGGGTCCCGGTCCCGGTCCGGACGTGCTGGAGCTGAACGTGGGCGGACAGGTATACTACACGCGGCGCGCGACCCTCGCGGCCTTCCCGGACTCCGTGCTGGGACAGATGTTCTCACACGCGGCCGGAGAGCTGGCACGCGACGCACGCGGGCGATGCTTCATCGACCGGGACGGGTTTCTGTTCCGCTACGTGCTGGACTACCTGCGGGACCGGCGCGTGGTGCTTCCCGAGCGCTTCCCGGAGCGCGCGAGGCTCCGGCGCGAGGCCGAATTCTACCGTCTGCACGAGCTGGCGGTACTGCTCGCGGAGGATGAGGGAGGCGATGGGGTTGGAGGAGGAGGTGGTGGTGGTGGTCTGGGTCTCCCACCGGACGACGCGTCTCCAGCCAGCGAGAGAACGGCGCGCGACGGCGCGTGCGGTTTCCTGACCGTGGCGTGCAGGGGCGCGCGCACCGGAGAGGCGCCGCCGCCGCGGCTCTCGGTGTGCGGAAGGGTCGGACTGGCGCGGCAGGTATTCGGGGACGCGCTGAGCGAGAGCCGGGACGCGGACCGGGCGCGCGAGCGCTACACCTCGCGCTGCCACCTGCGCTTCCGCCACGCGGAGCGCGCCTTCGACATGCTCGCGGAGAGCGGCTTTAGGATCGTCGCGTGCAGCTCCGCGCTCACCGGCAGGCACGCGGACCCGGAGAGGGGCGCGTGGAGCAGCAGCACCGAATACGTCTTCTACCGTAAGTGTCGGGGACCGGGAACGGGGTGAGGATCTGGGTGGTGGGTGTGTAGGGGCACGGGTGTATCAAGCTTTCCAAAAGTGGGGGTGTTTTGGGATGGGGGAGCCTAGTTATGAATCCGATTTAATCAATTTAATACAATTTAATCTGACAAAAGTATAGGGGTTGAATCAAATTATAAGAAGTGGGGGTGTTGAAAACCCCGACCCATCCACCCACATGTATGAAACGCCCCTGTGCATGCGCCCCTGGGCAGGGGTCGTGCGGGGCATTTAAGGAGGTTTTGATGGATAGGGGCTTAAGTGTTTGTGGGGTTTGGTGTTGGGGAGATTCTTGCTTGGAAGGTTTAGGATTGGGGTCTAGAGTTTGGGGGTTTAAGGTGGAGGTCAAAGTTGAGGGGTTATGGTTTGGTTGGTTGAAGTTGGAGGTTTATGGTTTGGGGGTGATTTTGATCGAGGGTTTAAGAGTTTGAGGATTTATAATTTGATAATCTTAGAGTTTGGGGTTTAGGCGTTTAGAATTTGGGGGGTTAATATTGAGGGGGTCAGGGGTGTTGTGAGTTCGTTTGCTTTGCATCAAATGTCTTGGTGTTTCTCTTTTGGGAGTAGAATAAGTTTGAAGGTTTTGGAGGTTTGGAATAAGAGGATTTTCGGGTTTGGGTGTGGCTCCGTTAGAATTCTCTGGAGAAACAGCCTAGTATTCACCTCACCCTGTCCAGCAGCACTTCACGTTCTCTTCTCCAACAGAGTGGAGGTTTGGGGCTGCTGGGATCCTCTGGGGCTCCACCAGCACTGTCTTTAAAAACAACTCGGTGTTCACCTCTCACAGTCCAACGGCGCGTGACACACAGAACCTGCACTGGTTTGCGCCTGGGTTTTAGAACGCACTTCCTCTAGAGACCGCTAGAGGGCACGTACCATTAATCAGCTCAGCCCAATTAAGAGCCAAGCCCACCTTACTGCAGCCCCCAAAATGTCACTGGTGTAAGGACACTGTTTTCTGCAGTGCCTGCAGAGCCCTTAAACTCTACTCAAGTAAACTGAGACCGTGTAGCTTCCCCATTGTTTCTCTTAAAAAATAACCAAAAGATTTCATTGGATTAGGTCTGTGGAACAACTTTCCCAAAGGAACCTTTTTAGAAGGGGTTCTTTAAATAGACCATGTGGAAGTGTGGAGCTTAAAGAAACTCCACAATATGTGAAGGTAGTCCTATTAAAGGTCAGAACTGTAAGTCCCAGCCAAAAGCCAGTTGGGAAACCTTTGCTTTTAAGAGTTTAGGAATTTGATACGTGGTGGGGGTCTAAACGAGTTTCTGAGGACACTTGGTTTTATGTAGAGGATCTGAGTTTTACAGAAAAGTAGGAGCACAGTGAGAGGACGCAAATATCTCTCTAATTTCTCTCTCTAAATATTGCTCTGCATCTTTGAGAGGAGGTGTGACATGAATAATTCAGCCATTCATTTTGGGGCTTTTTTTGGGTTACTTTACTGCATTATTTTGTCAAGTTTATGTTTTTTTCCCCGCCAAAATGGTGCATTAGTGGCATTTGTCATGCAGGTTTATGGACACACAGTGTTGGCTCGCCGTCACCTGCCTTCATTAGTGACTAATCTGCCTTGTCTCTGCTTTAGCTGAGAGACGTTGTGGCATATGGCCAATTAAAAAGCGCTTTGTTGGTAATTCTGAACGAGTCCCTTCGGTAATCCTAAAGAAAAGGTGGCTGGCAGGGAAGAGTGTTAGCTGAGGACAGGCCCTACAATTCGGGCAAGAGCGCATATGGCTGGTTAATGATTTGCGCCCTATCATCAGGGTAATTACCGCAGAAAGAGAGGCTTCAGACCCAACCGAGTGAGGTTACGACAGGCTGGGAACGTCAGACTGCGTCTCATTAGAATAAGCATATGCCTGCTCACCTCCTGCAGAAATACCTGCACTCTGTAGGAAAGTAGGCCAGGCCATCCGAAGCGGATTTTCCGACAATTAGCTGCTTGCATCAGTGGTGCTGTTGCCACCCAAAGCTGAAATGCAGCTTGTTTATGAGGTTTGTCACGGAGTTGTGCATCAAAGTCTTACCCACTAGCTTAGTGACAAAGCAATAAGCCCTGAGTGCAGAGACTCTGTAATATCACCAAGACTTATTCTGTTTTATAGAGTATACCAGGCACGTCTGCACAGCAGGGCAAATACTCAAGTGCGCGTGTAGAATACGCAACACAAAGAACACCAGCCTTCAGAATATCAGCCTTTTACTGTCAGATGTTGTTTTGATCTTACGTCCATATTCGTCACTTTTGGTGCAAGTTGCGAGTTCACACTGGAAAATGAGGAGTTGCTGCATAATTGATGGTGGATCTTAGTTGCTTTTCAGTTCCAGCATTGGTGAAAACTGTCCTAGATCAATCAGAGCAAACCTCTGACCAATCAGTAGGCGGATCCCTCCCATGATTGTTTTTTCCTCATAACAGTCAGTCACCTGAGGGACAATTGTTGTACAGGAATAAATCTTAAATATGAAATAAAGCAATGACTGCATGTTTGTCAAGCTTCATGGTGAATTAGGCTTAATTAGCTAAGCATCTAAATCTGTTCCTAAATTATTTGTTTAGATTAAGATGCTACATATGATTTTTAAAATGTTGTTTACATATTCTTCTGTTTATTTATATCTTTCTATCTATTCTCTACTTTCTATCTATCTATCTATCTATCTATCTAGCTAGCTAGCTAGCTAGCTAGCTAGCTAGCTAGCTAGCTAGCTGTCTAGTAGGTCCACACTGAAATCTGGCTTACAGCGATCTGAAATAGACGTTTGTTTGTTCTTGTTTTTATTTTTGTCTCAGTAGAGTTTGCTGGCACTAGGCTGGTGAAATGAACCAGCATGTTTTTATCCGGCCTCAGTGGGTCCACTTATGCACTCTCTCATCCAAATGGCACTGATGTTTCTGAGTGTGCTGCCGGGGTGATTGATAATGCATCATTTCTGGTGACATGAAGACTCACTCTAACGTGGGTGCATGCCTCTCCACATCACTTGCCATGTAAACCACCCCCCACCCCCACCCCACCTTCATTTTCCTTCCTCTCAGTCCAGGGATTTGCCCCAGGTTGTTCTTGACATTTCGTCTTTTATTTATTTGCGTTTGACCAACTGCTGAGTCTAAGGTCCTGTTGCAGAATGAATTAACAGAGACGATTTGGGCTTGAAGATTTAATCACGGGCTCTTACTTTTATGAGAAGGGTATATGTATAAGTCTCACAGCGTTCATAAATCTCATGAATGTCGAGGAATAATGTCTCCTTTGTGTTTGTGCCTTATTAGTTCATGAGCGAAGCCTTTCGTTTATAATAAATCTGGGCCAAGCCATTGTCAGGTGTGTTTAAAATATAATGCACAGCAGAGGTTCGCTGTACACTGAATAAACAGATCTCTGAAATGGCTCTTTGGAGTGATGCTACAGAAGAACACTGTAGGTTCTCAAGCTTATCTTCAGCCAGGGACCAGTGAAGGTGTCAAGGACCTTCACAAAACAACTCCACTATTAGAGACATGGACCCTCACATATCAACTCACCAAGTATTAGAGACATTAGGCGGATATGTTGCTGGTTAAAATCTGTCTGTTGTGGTCTCTAGAAAAGTGGTCACTGGTTTAGTATTTGATTTAGTTAGGAGGTAGCAATAAAACGAAACATGATAAAAATGTGATAAAAATGTACTTTTATGGTTTTCTGAATTTAAATATTGTCTTAAATGGAACATACTTCTTTATAACCTATAATAGGACTATGGCAGGGGTCTCCAACACGTCGCTCGCAAGCTACCAGTAGCTCGCAACCTCTCTCCAAGTAGCTCGCCGAAGGGTTAACGAATATACATACATTTGAAAATGTGATCAGTCAAATTTTATTAGTCACTTTGAAAACCAACTTGCAGGTATAGCCAACCATATCCACCCCCTTCTTACACCAAATCATTATTTGCACATTAGTTACAGAAAATTTTTTAATATTTTACTTGGTACAAATGTCAGTAATGTGCGTTAAAATAAATCTTAACACAGAATTAAGTGATTTTTTAATCTTTATGCTGAAGCGTTTGGATGTGATGACACAGTTATTCCGTAAACTGCTGTTTATTATTACCGAACTGGTCACTGTCGGCTGTAACTACGCTGCAGTAAAACAGAAATAACAGAACAGTAACAGCCCAACTAGCGAGATGCACTCGTGATTCTCTCATTCTCGCTCACCGCCTCTCAGCCACACACACTTCTCTCCCAATCGCTCACCCCCTCTCAGCCACACACACTTCTCTCCCACTCGCTCTCCCCCTTCTCAGACACACACACCCACGCTCTCATTCCGTCATACACAGACCCCGCCCCCAAAACGGGCATCCCCTGTCTAAATCGTTTTTAAAAATGAACACTAAAGAACATCACTGCTATACAAATTTGCCAAAATGACCGCGAGATCAGCAGAGGAGAAAAATATTTCACTTCTTGTAGTCAGACAGCGCAGAGAGACGAGTGAACCTGCAACTGATCGAACGGCAGTTAGTCCTGTTTTTAACCACGAGACGCTCATCACCTTCACATTCAGATCCCTCATCACATTCCACTTGCTGTGGAATGAGCTCATTAAGTCAGAAGCTATATTTACATTGCTAGCTCCATATTTCCTGTTATTTAGGTCAACTTAAAAGTAATGCAATAGTAGTGTAATGCCTTATATTTTAAATAAAGTTATATTGTAATCTAACAAATTACTTTTAGTTGTAAATAAATCAGTTGCGCTGCTGTCAAGTTTGATGAGTCAAAGGTGATGATTCAGATTTGGATTCAGATTCAGATTCATATGATGGGAGATGGGCAGGAACCATGACAAATGAGGTCGCCATACAAATAAGAGGCTGAAAACATATTTGCATGATACAAAAAGGAGTAGCTCTCTGCCATTTTCCTTTTGTAAAAGTACCTCTCAGAGGTAAAAAGGTTGGAGACCCCTGGTCTATGGGCTGTACAAAACATGAAGCACAAAATCAATCTCACATAAAGAGATTTCACCAGCTTTTATTCTTGAGAGTTTCAGTTCCCTTTAAAATTTCCCATTTAAGGGCTCTGTCACTTTTATGCAAAAAAGCTGTTCCTGGCCATGCCCCACCCATCCCATGCTTGCATATTTGCCACACCTGAAATATCCAGCCCTAAGTACATGGATTTGTGTTTTTCTTTGCAGCCAACGAAACAACTGTTCATAAGTGACTTGCCTTTGCCTGTAGCCATAGAGCTCTGCATCTTAGGCACATGCTCCTACAACCAGCAGACAAAAATGGCAGATCTTCAGTTATTCTAGTGGGTGGGGCTAGGCAGGTGAGGGGTGGTTCTATGCAAATTTCCTCTTCCTGCCGTCACAAGGGGGGGGGGACAACAAACACTCAAACAAGCAATATGATTCCTGACACCCAAATATTTTAATTGACTCAATAAGAGAGATGGATATTTTTGTATTCCCAAATGGAAATACAAATTGTTGCAAAAAGTTTTGCATAATATGTCCCCTTCAAAGAACACTGATCAACTACGATGTTTCAGTATAATGAGAAGAATAATGGTCCTGTTTAGTTGGATTTCATGCAGATTGTAAAAGGTTAACATGAATAAAATTAAATCATATCATGGGATTATATTTTACCATATTTCTTGTCTCTAATTAGGTAAAGGATGAGGTGAGGATGTAGGAAGTGGGTCCAATCTCCTTTTCTTACTTTACCTTCATTACCTGACAAGCATGAAGCTCCAACACATTATCACTGCACTGATAAAAAATGACTGATATTATTATTATTACTATTTTTACTATTATTATTATATACAAATGGAAAAATAAAGAGCATTAGAGCGTGCAGTTGAAGCTGTGATTGTAACATTTACATATTTAATTTAGAACTAAAACATGTCTGTGAATGAAACTTTGCTGTCCTAGCACTGAGCACAAGCCAAAGTTGAATGAGTTGTTTTTTAAATAACCTTCTTTGTCAAACTTCATCAAAACCTCAAACATTTTAAAAGTCTGCATAGTGTACGTTTTCTATGTTATCTATACTAGGTTTTATGTTTCCTCCTAGAATTGAAAAAATATCTTTTCAACCCTTATTTTTACTAGAATACTAATGTGGCTTGCTGTTTTTGGGCTTTACACCAAGACCCTCAGACTCAGAGGTGAAATCCTAGTCAGAACTCTTTCAGTTTTGGAACGTTGCAGGTTTTAACGTCCTCTTATCTTCATCTGACCACTTTCCATGAACTGGAAGACTGAAGTAATTCCAGTTGGCAGATACATTATAGCCTTCTCCTCCTCCCTCTACCATGGCATGTATTCAAAAGTGAATATGTTCTCAGTCCAGTCCTCAGTTCACCTGATTAAACAGCCCAAATCAAACTCCTCTTTCTGTTGCTTTTACAGGCAAAAGAAGATTTAGGCCAGAAATGACTTGTTGTCTGCAGACAGTTATGCCTAGGAGGGTTTTCGTTGCTCTTTAGATTTTTATCAGTTGCTGTAGCTCCTCAGAGTGATAAATGAGCTTAACCTGATTTCTTTACTCATTAAGGAACGGAGCCCTATAGCTAATTACCTTGTGGACCTGCTTGAATGCTCTCTAATTAAAACGCTATCTGATGATTCTGAATATTACCTTCGCTTTCATGCTCAGAAGGATTTCAAATGATTATCAATGACAAAGCTCGGGTCATAAAGCAGAACCACAGATTGAATGATCGTCTTGAGCTTTGCGAACCAAATCAGGGAGAATATTAAAGGCTTTTTAAAACCTCTTTTATCAACATTAATGTGTTCAGCCCTTCAGAAGTGGACGCTCTTGGATGGATATTTTGACATGGTGGACCCACTCTCAACCTCAGCAGTGGCACAGAGGCATGAAAAAAAGTTTAATTTTGCCATCCCCTCCATCCACTCCATTCTTCCATCAACTTTATCTCACTATCACACCATCCACTCTATCCCTCTGTTCACTCTATCTCACCATTCCAACATCCACTTTATCCCCATTCACACTTTTCAATCCATCCCTCCATCCTCTCCATCTAACCTATCCACTACAACTACTCCATCCAGTCCCTCCACTCCATCCTTCCCTCCATTCACTCCATCCCTCCATCCACAGATCAGGGTGGCTCATGGCCCAGTGGTTGGGGAGTTACATCTGTGAAAAGGTCATAATTAAATATCCTTGATTAAATTACTGTCCCCACACACTGCTGTTGGTGACATTCCACTTCGTCACTTGATGAATGTTTTTTATGCAAAGAAAAACGTTCTCAATATGTTCCATACTGTGACGTGTTCATTTGGGATTATATGGGCAATTCCCTTTACTTTAATTGAGTTTGGATTGTTCGGTGTAATAAAATGTTTATTGAAATTGTGAATAAAAGACCCTTATCCCGAAGTTACTCCAGGGAGACTGGCCCCTGTAGATAGGGAATGGAAGTCGCTTTAGATAAAAGTTTCTGCGAAATGCTGTAAATATAGAGCAACTATGCAATTTCCTCCAGGAAAATTTTTTGTTTCTGATTCTGAAAAAGCTTAATAACCTTTAATGAAATCTTATCATAGAACAATTTTGATTCTTTTTGTGCACCAACCTGTTTAACACTGTGGACCACTGATTTGAAGAAATTTGGATATTTAAGCTACTCTCGGTGTATTGAACTTAATTATGGCTTGTAAAATGGCCAGGGAATGAAAATACAAAGTGTGCATTTCTAATACAGCTGCCAGTAACTGGCACAAGACAAGTGTTTCCAATAAATTGTCCAGCAAGAGATTAAATGCCAAGAAATCAAAGTGTGAAAAGTCTGTAACACGTCCATGCAAATGTTGCATGTGTGCATCCACTCTTAGTTTGTAATTTTTCTAAATGTGACAAAAAATGTCACACTGTCACTCTGTTTCCATGACAGTGCAGTGAGCGATGTAGTTGCAGAACAGCACATTAGAGCCTCGGCCCTGATTCCATTTTCGCTTTTAGCAAAAATGTGCAACCGGGCTTGTCAAAATATGGCTTGTGCCAAGACTGAAGAGGGCGAGAGAGATGGAAGCGAGAGGAGAGAGAAAGAAAGAGAAAGAGAGAGAGAGAGAGAGAGAAAGAGAGGGAGACTGATTGCACTGACTGCTTTAGAACCCTAATGTGGACTTGCAGTTTTCATTTTCCTCCTGAATATAGCGATTTTCAGCCATAATGGAGTCGGCTGCGAGGCCGGGGTGGCGCAGGCCGGAGGAAATCAATCCTATCATGGTAATGGGGACTGAGATGGGGCCGACGCGGCCTGCTCTCCCCACGCGGCCAGAGCCGTCCGGAGACGGATGTTGCAAAGTAAATAGCAGGCAGCACAAGCTACCACAGATTTTCAGGGATAACATCACAGCACAGAAGCCCATAAAGGCCATAACCACCTCCCTTGGCGTATTAATAGTATCCGCACCTCAGAAATGTGTGAATCTGCTTCCGCTCTGACAAATGCCATCTGAGCCTTTGCCTGCTGCGCTGGCATTTCGGTTTCACTGCAAGCCTCACCAACAGTTTTAGAAGCTTATGGGGGTCCAGGGAATCCCCCGCTTCACTATGTGGTGTGAACCGAGTGACGGGTGGAGGGATAAGGAAAAACTCACAAGGCAAACACAATCTGTAAAGCAGCAGGCCATACAAAGGTCATCCTTTTAGCCCTTAGCCACACTTTCCTCTCCATATAACCTTTAACACAGCTAGCATCCCTGCTACAGCAACATCGAACCTGGCAAACATAGCTGAGCAGTTTTTGTTTTGCTTATCTGATTCATCACACCTTACCTGCAGTCTCTTGAGTCCAATTAGTGCGTTTTATGCTAGGAAACTAGCACGCAGTCTGACATACAAGGATTTAATATGCTCGCTGTATTTTACTGAAAGCATCCACATCAGACTATCTAATTAATAGACAGTCCAGCTGCTGATGTCAGGTTTTTTTATGCACTGGACACAGCCGCAAAAAAGCTGAAAACTGATGCAATTAATGTTCGTGAATCAAATGTGTGCATCATTTTATTATGACCAATAATTGGCCAATAATTCTAGGAACACAATAAGTGTGTTACAGTAATGTAACATGTCACTGATACCATATTAGAACCTAAAGGTGTTTCTGAGTGACATTCAACTTTCCTCTACACAACAATATCAAAACTCATATCTAAACACCCTGAAATGTAACTTACACCTTAGAGATCACGCTGTAATTGTACTCAGGTTAGGTGTAATACACGTAATGGTAATTGAACACACCCATTCCCCTACCATCCTCTGGTCAAGCCTCTGTTATTCAGTGTGTGAGATGTGTTTTTGTTATAAAATATTTATACAAATTACATAGTTATGTGGTTGAGATGTTAACAAAGTCATCTAAGGTGTTTGATGAAGGTTCGTTTTACAAAATAGTTTTTTTTACACTTTCCCAATTTTCCAACCAGCTCAATCTCCTGGTAGTATCATGTGACACTGTGCTGGGAGAGTGCTTCCTCTAAGAAGAGCCACTCGACAATTCTGCTGTGTTAGCTAACAGAAGGCCACCCTGGCTGGGATCACACTGTGCGATGGGGGAGTGGAAGGGCCAGTTGTGATCTTTTGGACTCCCAACCAAGAATGGTTGTGGCATCACCAGGGATAGAACTCTTGATCTCCTGGATAATGTCAACTTCTGGGCAACTGCACTGTATTAAATCCCCCTATCATAAAGTCAGCCAACAACAGCTCACAGAGCGAAATTGAAGCCATAGGCAGCCACTAATGGGGCAACTGGGGAGCAGTGTGTGGGCACAGTACCTTGCTAAAGGTGCACCTCAGTGGTGCCACTTGCAGTCCTGGGATTCAAAACTACAACCTTCCAAACATTGAGGCAACTCCCAAACCTCCAGAGACCAGAGTCTCAATTTTAGATTTTTTTTCTATTCAAAACGACCAGTGTTGTTCAAAACCTGCAACAACGACACCAGGTCATGTATTCATAAATATTCCATGTAATACTAGCCTTTAGGGCCATCAAACCTTTCAGACATCTGGTTCCAGTCGATACCTCTGGGAACAATTCCGACCTGCTTTTACAACAAAGCATTTCATATCTAATGATTGACTTTTGTTTGTATTAATATCTTAATAGCAAAATGTTAAAAATGTTTGGAATTCCCCATTAAGAATTCACAGAAACTATATAATGTCAATGTTATGTAAATATATATATTAAAACGTATGCAGAAATAGTACTGAGGTGTATTAGTAAATAAAAGAAATATATAAAAACCAAAACATTACTTTGGGTCCTTAGTGGCTCAGGGGAATCTAGGCAACTGCTTGTATAGCAAGTAATGATCAAAATCCTTTATATCCATATTCAAATTCTTAATTGATTTACATCATTTGAAAATCCCAGCTGCCCCTTGTACAATGTGAAAATGTAATCAATGAATGGGCCAGTAGAAATACCCCAAACTATAAAATCTCTTTACATTAGCATGCATTATAGTTAAGCTCTCCTGTAGCTTCCGTTTTCTGAGGTTACGAGGTTTAGTTACGACAGTGATGTATTATGGATGTACATTTCCTTCTAGTAGATTCTGCACACCACTTTTTTCATTATGGGACCTCGCAGAGCTGCATACTCTCGACAAGTTCTTCCATTATGTACCCGGATCGCTCCCTCTCTCCACTCCACTGTCTTTGCCTTGTCAGTCGATAGCAAAGTCTTGCGCTCTCCATCTCTCCACAGAGTTCATTTTTGTGATGACAAGAGCTGCACAGGCTGTCTCCTCATTCTGGCTTTCCCATTACGCTCCATCAGCTGTTTTGTGAGGGGTCGCGACTGCTGGGAGAAGATCTGGACTCTCCAATCTGTCTGTCTGTCGGCCTCTACTCGGCACAGAAGAGACGGTCGCACTTGTCATCATCATTCAGACGTTGCAATTGTCACTTTGCCCACGCAATAATGGCGCAAAACGCCTGGCCAGCACGGCTCGCCCTTGGACCGGGACAACGAGAGCTTATTAAGTCTGGCCTGGACGGACCCCTCCGTCACCCTGCCTCTTTTTAAATCTCATTGCGCGCAGCTTGTCAGCGCTTTCTTCAAACCAGGACGCCTGATTAGCATTGGTATTGGAGGAAGATGTGCTATCGTTTGAATCCTTAGTGGCTAAATATATGCACATTATGCAGCATGATTACAGCAGGGGAGAAGACAGCGGCCCACAGGGGCTAAGGTGGGCAAACCGCACTGGCTGCAGGCTTCCTGACTGTTGGATATTGGGTTTCTGTGTCGGTAAGGAGGAGTTATCAGTATACAGTGCTGACTCTGTCTCCAAGGACAGAGTGGCCTCATTTATTCATTACAAAAAAGATAAAGAACACTAAAGCTCAGGGCAAGAGCAATTCAGATCCTATAGAAACAATCAATGAGATGCACACAAAGGCTTTGTATCTCAGTTCAAGATCTTTTGCATGCAGTTCTTAATGGCTACCCACCACTGGCATAAGCTGTGTTTACTTTCACATCAGTAACGTTTTTGGGGGTGAGGTTGTGTTGAAATTTTAGGGTAGTGAGGTAAAAATATCTCTGCCTTTCACCCTTCAACTGTTGGGAAAGCAGTGTTGTGCATGAACTAGTTCAAAAGAACGCGTTCATTGAACACGTTCATATTTCAGTGAACTTTGAACTGA
>JBBKCR010000122.1:1021844-1058185 GCA_037577295.1 Ladigesia roloffi
ACTACTACTACTGCTACTACTATGACTACTACTGCTACTACTACTACTACTACTACTACTACTACTACTACTACTACTGCCACTACTACTACTACTACTACTACTGCTACTACTACAACATCTATTACCACTACTACTATTACTACTACTACAACTAGTACTACCACCACTACTACTACTAGTACTATTAATACTAATAATTCTACTGGAACTACTGGTACTAAAACAACTGCTAGTACTACTATTAAGAGTACCACTACTACCACTACTTTCTCCATCACTACCACCACTCATACCATAACAACAAAAACATCAACAACAACAATAATAATAATGCATTTTCTGTAAAGACGCTATTAACGGTCATCTTACAATAATAAGATTAGGACAATAAAAATAATATTAATTAAAAAAAGGCAAATAAAAAGACAAATAAACTAGAAGTACTGACAGTCATATATGTAAATGTGTTATTAAATCAAGGTGCCAGTATGAGGTTAGAAGAGGAGCACACAGGGCTGCCCGTTGCTACTATGGCTACTCAGGTTAGTTGGGATGAAAAATCTAGATGCAATGTTACTAGATGGAGTCAAACTGAGGGGCAGCTGATTGAAATTTTGTGTGACCCTTACGAGAAATGGAACACCCTTCAGGATGGAAGCAGGGGCTCTATAGAGAACATACAAGCCAAGGTTTCAATAATAAGAATTTTTTTAAACAGTCCTAGGCAGGCCGGTGGTCCCAATTTAAACTCGCAGCAGCAACCTTTTCACTATCCCTGCCCAACACATGACGAATTGCTATTTGTGGGCATGTAATCCCAAAAGAGAGGTCTATATCTGAAACACACGCTGCTTCATTGAATATTCAGTTCCAGACTGTCTGACTGGTTTTCAGCAGAATTTCAGCACAGAAGCAAGAACAGAGGCAATATCTTGGCGGCTTTTGTCATGCACTTCAAAGACTTGCTTGAGATAATTACTTGTGTGTGTGAAAAAGCTTTTGTTTTATCTTCTTTTACTGGAAATCAACAGCATATGGTGCAGAACATGATTGACTCTCATTGTTTACCACCAATGGAAACTGCCATTCCCAGGATGTCTGTTGTTTTTGTTTTGTCATTTTACAGTAAAACATCTGCTCATTTACTATAGCAACAGCAGCGGCATCCATTAAGACCTCACAGAATCTGGAGAGAGGTCCCAAACTGTCTGAAAATATATACATGTACTCAATGAAAGAGCTGCAGCGTTAAGACACAATTGGCCCTAAAAAGCAAGTGACGAATCAATCGACTGGCCCCAATCTTTACCGGGCTGGGCGCGGGCCACTGGGCCTTTCTTTTTATTAGCACACCAAAGACCAGTGCAGAGAGGAGCTGTAGGGTGCATTCACATTCTTCTGAAGTGGTTCCTGGCTGCACTTCCGCCTGTTTCCAAACCAAACATGGCATAAAACGTGTTTTAAGAATCTAGGAAGCTTGTAATGTTTAAAAGCAAAGACAAACATGCAAAAGTTTGGTCAAATAACATATTTGATTTGAAAATGAGTGCACATCCTGTACAGAGAGCACACTTCTGCAAATTTAATGCACTATTACTATTTATTTGCTTCCTTTTGGATTTGCAAAAGCAATTGCATACATATTTTATATTTCATTTTGAACTTCTAGGCCTTCAGGGAATATTTAATGATATCTGAAACAAACAAAAAAAATTCTATTTGTGTTCAAACTTATTTCATGCATTTTTTAATTTATGTTTTCACATATTAATATTCTTAAGTCATCTAGGCTGGGAAATAGTAATTTTCCTGTGATATCAGTATTGAGAACATTACATTTTAGAATAGCTACTAAAATAATAAGGGAACTGATTGAGGAATCATCCAGGCATGGTTTGATATTTACAGTGCGTGGGAACATCGCTCTAGGCCTTCTGGACAGTTTATATTTGTCAGTGACTGAGAATATGAGTTGTATTCTAGCCAGGGTTCTGTTAGTTGCATGAAATAGAAAACAGCAAAATGTTCATGTGTATCAACCTTAACAGGTTGAACATTTATTCCCTGAATTGATGGTTTTTTTTAAATACACTATATTAAACTCAGCAAATAGACATTATTCACCAAAATTCATGTACATTTGTTCCCTTTAGAGAACATTAACTTCAATCATTTTCATTAAAAAATCAACAAAACATGGAATTTAATCATGGGTGATCAATGACAGACCAACTTCCTGTGGAACCAACTGCTCAGCATAGAAAAAGCCCTAATGATGCAGCCTACATATTTTAAATTGATCTGCACAAAAAGACATCCAAGTAAAGGACCTAGCTTATAAATGCAGCTTGTAAAATCTGAAATAGTACATCCACAGAAATGCATTCCATGCCTCTGCATAGTTTGTTTGGTTGGCGTGCTCTAATTTAAAAGAGATCTCCATTACTTGGACTGTGGATAATCGCTTTGAGTAGGATAAGTAGCGTCAGAATGAGTAAGGGTCTTCCCCAGGGTCACGGAGGCCCCTCCCGTTCCGTCAGCTTTCCGCCCCCTCCACTACGATCTGTATCTCACTTCAGGAGGGGTGATTTACAGCCGGGGCTGCTCAGCCTTGTCATTTTCCCCCTCATTACCCAATACTCTCTCAAGGACCGCGTCGAAATGTACGGAAAGTCAATTAAGTTATTCTGACCGAAGATCCCAACGGTTATAAATCACTGCCCCGGGTTACTAATCAGACTTGCCACTGCGCGCAGGATTCGGGGGCCTGGCGAAGTCTGAAGTGCGGAGCTGAGCTGTAATTTATAGAGCCCCTGTAAAGAGTATTACAAGGGTAAATTAAATATGTTGATGCATTGGAACAACACGGCATCTGGATGTAATAACCAATCCCTCGGGTGCAGGTGCGTCGTAATATTTGCACACTGATGAATTAATATCCCTTACACTCAATAAACGGCTCGATGCTGCCACTAAACTGCCATCTTTTTGATTAATGAAAAATGTCTGTACTGTACTGGACCCTTGTGCCAGCACCCAGAGCGCCTCCTTCTCCTCCAATCAGGCAACAGCTCCGAGTCTTCCATCGCTCCAGCCCAGCGTGTTCCAGAATGTGCACAAAAATATGCAAACTCCTCCGTGAATCCTGGAGCGAGGACAGGGGAGGTAATTGAAAAGACACGCGAGAGGTGAAGAATGGCAGGCGCTACATAACTCGTTGCTTTTCTTTCATTTTTCCGTCCAAAGGGGGCTTAATGCGTATCCTTACACTGCGTGTGCACAGCAAGGTGCTTGTCAGGATCAGCTCATGTGTGACACATCCATCAGTTCACAGCAAAGGCTGAGCTCTATCCCTTTTTTTATATCACCACTTTCATCTCTGCCTGGATCTGCACCTGCGAATTGAGAATCTGAGAATAGCAACTTTTATCTCTGCAGCTGGGAGATGATCTTGCTGTGTGGTGTGTGTGTGTGTGTGTGTGAGAGAGAGAGAGAGAGAGAGAGAGAGAGAGAGAGAATGAGGAGAGGGAACGAAGAGAGAAAGAGGGAGGTGAAGGCTGTGTGAGTAGGTGGGATGAGTGAGATGGACAGGGTGAGAGATATAGAAAAGAGAGAGGTCGACAGATAGAGTGTAAATGGTGAATGGGGAAAGAGAGAGGTGAGGAAAATGTGTGTGTGTGTGTGTGTGTGTGTGTGTGTAAGAGAGAGAGAGAAAAAGAGAAAAAGAGAGTGTGTAAGCATGTGGGATGTGTGAGATTGACAAGGTGTAAGAGAGATATGGAAAAGAGAGAGATAAACAGGAGAGAGAGAGAAAGATTAAACAAGCAGGAGAGAGAGAGTACTAGTGTGTGATAGAGGGGGAAATTTGAGATAAGGATTGTAAGTGTGTGTGTGAGAGATAGAGGGGGAGATTGGGAGATAAGGAACATATGTACTGTGTAAGCCGTATGTACGTATAGGCAGCTACATAATTAGCTGTACTCTTGGCAAAGACGTGTTTAAAGGCGTAAACTGAAAATGCCTGAAAACAATTTTTGTAACATTTTCACACAGCAGTTTGAAAATCATTTTATTAGCAACAAGAGAGATTTTTATTGACAAAAAAATAAATAATTGTACTGCAACTTAAATATGTTTTTGTTTACATTCCCCCTTTTGACACCACCTGTGTGTTTTGGAGTAATTCATGAATTGCTGTTTCCCTGAGGTATAAATATGAGCTGATACTGAGTCCATGTTTCCTTATTCATTCATCAGCATTGGAGAATACACAAATTAGATTAAAAAAATGCACTGAGCTGTGGGTTTGAACCCCAGGACTACCCGTTGCACCACTGACTTGATCTCTTTTCACTTTACATACACATAAATATCATAAAAACCCATGTCGACTGTTTTAAAATAACCAAGTTAACCCGCCTAGAAGAGGATGCTTGTATTTCTGCCCCCATACACAGTGAAGATGATTAGGCAGATTAACAGATTTGCAGCAGATGGTAGAATTTTGGGGTTGTATATCAACTCTATTTCAAAAATGATGTGGAAATCACGCCAGATAAAAGCCTATTCAATTGCAAAAGACACTCTTAGATCTGAAATTAGAACCAGATGGATACATATATATACAAAAGTATGTATTCATTTATTTAGTTTTATAAATAATATTTATATTATTGTTTACATTTTGAATATATTTTGAATGTATTTTATTTTAGATCTATCCTATAATGTGAGATTTTTACTCATCTTTACCAAAGGATAAAAGCATGTATGTGTTACTGTGTACAGTATGTGTGCCTTTGTGTGTGTGCAGTATACAGTGTTGCTGTCTCAGCCTGTTATTATAAGCTCTCACGCTTCTCAGCATTAATTAGTGTAATCTATTTATAAGCAGCGCGCTGTAATTTGTAATGTGCTGCGGCCTGGACAATGTGAGTCATAGAGGTCGGCCTGAAGAGGCCACAGGACTGGCAAACACTCGGGCAGTGTAGGACAGCGGGCGAACAGATGTTTAAGTGTGAAACGTTCAGCCTCAGCATAAATAGGGATCTAACACACCCCTCTCACCTCTTATCACTTCCACCGCCAATGGGCTTTGATCGTGATCAAAGAATGAATTCTAATAAACCAGTTCCTTTACTTTTTGCCATAAGAACCATTTTATTTTATTTTTTTTAACTAAAACAGTGCTATGGACAGATCTTGAGAAGATTCCACATGGCATTTCATGGGGGCATTTTCAGAAGTGATCATATCTGATGATTGCAGATCTGATTTTAATTATAAAAATTTAAACTAAAATGTATGATGTAAATAGTTTTATCTTGCTGCATCAATGGAGCTAATCTAATAAATGTCCTATAAGATTATGACACATTAATGTAACTCTTCATTACATTATTTTTAATTCATTTTGTTACTCCAAAAATCAACCATTCTTTATTTAATCTCTTTTAACAATGAGACATTTCTTCCTCCAAAAATAGAGCCATGTGACGACTGCAATATCAGGTTCAGCTGAGCTTTACAGTTTTCAGTTCCTCTGACCATTTTTTACAGTGGGAGCTTCTATTAAGTACAGTTATTCCAGGTTCTGTTTCTTCTGTAGCACGTTCAAGCCACCCACGTGAAATTCCTACAGCTTTAACTGCACTGATGGTGTTCAGTTTTTGCCTCTTGAGGCTCTTATTTATTTAACACTTTTTTAAAAAGCTTTTAGGGTTGGTTTGGATGCTAGAGCCCGGCTCCGTACCCGCTGCTTCTGTAATTTAATCTCACTCGAGTCAGAAGCTTCTCGATTGGAAAAGTTTTTTGAAAAATCGTCCCTTGAGGTTTTCATTTTTGGCCACCGAGCTGTGCGTGTGTGTATAAATAGAACGGTTTGCAGACTGGAGCTGTGGCGGTCCCCCTGCTGAGATTGGAGACTCATGCTGAAATTAGACCCCGAGGTACTATTGTTTTTTTTTAAGCAAATCTTCCTTTAATTAGTTTTGGAGCACGTCCTCAACGCTGCCCTTTTCAGTATGTTTGGAGCGTTTGAAGGCCCGGCTCGGTCACAGATTCTCTCTGTGCCTCCGCTCTGAGGAAGACGCCGTTGGGAGGAAACCGAATGCCGCAGAACGGATTGAGGGAGTCGCCGGTACTCTAGAGGAGAGGAGTAATCTTTGTGTGCAAATAGAGGGCTTCATTTGACTGTGAGGCTATGGAGTGACTCAGGTTTAATTAAACAAATCCCTCCTAAGGGTCACATGACATGTCAACATTGCGGTACATGGTTTGTATCATACACAGCCATGTGTGTGTGTGTGTGTGGGGGGTGCCAGCTCTGCCTCCTTTTTCTGAACTCTAATTTGCCATTTTTATAACTGCTAAATGTTATCGTTGACATTTTGAGCTCCTGGAGAGCTGAACGCTGAACCATGGCTGGAACATATTGCGTAACACCATCCCCTGAGGTCTGCAGCCTCAGGTTTTATTTAGAGGGCAACATATGGCTTCATTAATTGCGATATATGTGCACATCAGTTCAACGGCACAATGCACAGTAAACAAGTCCGGCTATTATTGGAAAATGTACTGCATCCTCTGCACAAATCTAATGCTAACAATGCTGCTTTCTGTGTTGAGGTTTAAGGTTTCACTGAGTTTTCCCAGCAAAATCAACACTGATATTTATGCGAGGAGACCAACCATTCAGGATGTGATCGCCACTGTAAATCACACATTGATAAAGTAGTTCACACAACTAGAAAGAAATGATTAGTAATGAGATGGACAATCTTATTAATTTAAATGTAAACAGTGGGGCAAGTTGTATTTGGCAAGGTTTTTTGGAGCAAAACAATATATCTAGTCCTTTATATCTGTATATCCCTAAATATCTTATAATTATTTAATAAATACTCTGTTATACTTCACACTCAAACTGAATTTCACATCTTACCAAGTAACTATTATCACAATAGACTTTAACTGAGTCCCTGATTCATATCACTGTCTGTAGAAACAGAACATCATTCCTATAGATGAATGTACAATAACATTTTCCCATTTTCCTACTGCATTCATATGTTGTACATCTTGTAGTATGAAGCTTAATGGAAAAGCACATAAAATAAAAATGTTCTTACCATCTGCAAAAGAAAAAAACATGATTTTCAAACATACTTTGTTTAAAAAATGCATTTAAAAAAGTTTTTGCTTGACAGAGATAATACTGATGTATTTTTGTGTGTGTTTACCATTAGCAGGACATTTTACTAAGTACACTCTGTTTATTTGATCTGCTTTGGCACCAAATTAGCTCAATTAGTTCCACAAGAATACCGACAGCCATTTTAATTAGTGAATTCAGCTACACTAATGTGCTAACACAGGTGTACAGTTACGCACACACAGCTTGAGTAATCTCCATAGAAAAGCCTTTGATAGCTAACCAGTTTTGAGGGACACTTCTTGCCCTAAACCATTTGGTAGATCTGCTTTCTGTGTAGTGTTGGGGCACTGAGCTACTAAGAATTTAATCAATAAATCAATGAAATCCTCACAGCAATGTTCCAGCATCTGTTGTGACGCTATCAGAGGGGAGTTGTGGCTATTATAGGTGTGTTAAGCTCCACTATTAAACATCTTGGTTTCAAAAGACACATAGTCTGAGCAGGTGTCTGCAAACTTTTGGACATTTTAGTGAATATAGACAGAAACTGAGATGATTTTAGCATGTTGTATGGGTGGTGACCTGGTAAAGTGTTGTATGTTGCCTGTGTGTTGGGGTATCAGTGGGCTCTCATTAATCTTTATTGGTGTGTGTGTCAGAGGGATGAGCAAAGAGTAAATTGCCATTCCCTCTTTCTGGCAAGTTTCATTTAGTGCCTTGATGTGAGTTATTATCATCACCAAAAAAAGAAAGAAGCATTCAGAAACAGATGATGTTTACCTCCCAGACTGCGTGGAAGGACCCAGAGAGGGATCGTTCATCAGAGGCGCCTGTGTTCTTCCTCAGATCTCTTTTACCTGCGTCAGTCCTTCAGGACCACACACACACACACACACAAGTCCCAGGCGCTAGTTGGAACCGGTTCAAAATAGAATCAGAAAGGCCTTTTACTTCACATCAATCACAACGCAATAATTATTATACTGCATTATATATATATGAATACAAATAAATACACAAATACATAAATACATGCCTATTTTCACAAAGTATATCACACAGAAGACAAAAATATATATACAAAACTACATAAGCCTCAAAGATGTTACATAAGACCTGCAGTTAAGAGACAGTCTTTATAAAAAGGGTACAGTAAGTGCTAGTAGATAATATGTGTAGGCATGAATGAATAGCACTGTCTTGAACAAATGTGATCAACTAAAACGCATTTAAAAAATAGTAGAACTAAACTATAATGCTGATAGACCAGGAAAAAATAAAAGGATATCTGGGCCTTTGTGGCCTGTAAGTTCTTAGAAGCGTTAAATGAAAAATAGTCAAAAACCTATTTGTTTCTGTAATGTTGTGAGGGTTGAAGGATGATTTTGGATGGATATATGTTCAATAAACACTGAAACAACCAAGACATTTAAAACAAACACCACATAGGAGTTATGATAGTCTGATAATGGAAAACAAAGACGGACGAGTATTTAAAGGGAACAGGGGTGTGCAACACCTGGGTATCGACGAGTTACAAACACAAAGGTAAGCACACTGGCCGGACAAGGGTAGAGCTAGGTACAAAAATAAAGTATTTTCTGTCTCGCTGTTACACTCACTACCTGTGGTGGTATGTCTATGGCCGGTTCGATTTTTATGGACTTGGTTGTTATTTCCAAGTGAGTACACAAACACTAACAGCTATTTTTTGAACCACTGATCCTTACCAGGATTCCTATGGCTGAAGCACCCTTGATAGCTTGCAACCAGGACAAACACACAGACAAAGACATTTACACCTAGAGGCTATTTAATCACCTGACCTGCATGCATTTGGACTGTGGGAGGAAACCGGCGTATCTGGTAGAAATTCATATAGACAAAAGAGATCATGCACAGAAAAGACCATCGGCCATCCAGAAATCAAAACCAGATCCTGCTTGCTGTGAAGTGACAGCACTACCCACTGCGCCACCATACCACCCTGTCCTCAAAATGTTTTTTCTTTTACTAGTACCCATAAATTGAAGTAGATTCATTACTGTAGTTATGTCTATCAGACACCAACAATGCATTTATAATCAGGAGCTTTTGTGCCATATGATGCTGTAGAAGCTGTTATTATAGCCCTTTCATTCAAACACAGCTTTTGTGTGATTCTTAGTCACATAACATATACTTTTTAACTGTGGGTTTCTCATTCAGGATTTTAGTTGGCAATGCCAGTACTAGGTTCTTACGTCCTTTATCCACTGCCAGAACACAAAAAATAGTTTCTACAGACCTGTTGCAATTGCACGTAAGTCTCTAATCGCAGTTTTAGCACTGAGCATTTTAATTCGGCATCTGATAATTTATAAAGCTGTGTTCTGTATCTGTGTTTTACCCTCAGTAGCTTATTAAAAATCTGTGGTAATTTTCCGGTCTGGGATAGAGTGATATGAATGCTAAGCCAGCTGTAATTTGTGTATTCATTTGTTTTTATACATTTTACCATTTAGTTACATCGTCTGTTTTAAAGGCTGTTGCTGAGGTAGTATGCCACAGTTTAGAATACACTGTGTTAGACTTAGTGTGTACAATATTTCTGCATATTGTCCCCAATACCAAAGAAATGAAGGAACACTCCAAGATTCAAATTATTCAGACCAGCACTATCAGAATCCAGCATCTATCAGAAAATATAGCTGCAGTTCTTCCTGTGGTGTCTTTCTGCATTTATCAGGGGTGTCCAATCTTATCTGCAACGGGCTGGTGTGGCTGCAGGTGTAAATTCCAATTAGGCAGGAGCCCAGCTTACTCTGATAGTCTCAGTCAAACCACTGATCATGTTCTCCATGCACTGATGAAATGAAAACATGCAGCCACCACACCTTTTTACAGAGAAAAACAGACACTGCTAGCCTAAAATCAAACAAATAGATTCTAAAGGCACTGGGCACTATTTTGCCTTACACCATCATACATATAAACTTCCCCAATCTGGTAGTGGATTCAAAAATTCATATAACTTCTTGTGAGGTATTTTTTAGAGTAGTCAAACTATGGACATATCCCTCACAATGCATCTGGTTCCTATCTAATTGGAAAGAATGCTGAAGTTTGTCTAAAATGGATTATTTTACACCAGACCACACCAAACAGATCATTATTTTTTATAAAAAAAACTATTTTTGACCAGATTTTATGGGCAAAAACATCAAAAGTGACACGTTTGTCTACTTAAGGACTGCTGGTCTACTAGAAAACGCCTGATCTTGCCCTAGCAACTCTTCAAATGCAGCTTGTCTTTTCCATTATGGTCAGGACAAACCACGTTGTGGCATAATGGCCTTTCTTACTGTCATCAGTTGCACTGACTCATCACATTCAGCCACCGTAGTCATTATGGTGCATAGAGAGCCTTGGGGCCAGTCTATAAGTGCTGCTTGACTTAATGAGTGGAAACTTAATCCATAACTGTGGCCTCCAGCTCAGGCTCAGAGGATTGGTTGACATGCTTTGACCTGTTTCTCCACTTCTGCACTGAAGATCAATGATGCAGCTGAGGTGGTGTTCTCAGCAGCCTGGCTGGTTAATAAACAAACACCTCAGGTCCAAGGATATTATGGGAAATAGTGAGAGAAAGGGTTTTCCTAACCCCTCGAGCCTCAGCTTATTATTAAACTATCAGTAATAATCATTCAGGGCTTTCTGTACGGACTAATGCGGAAGTTAGGGTAGTTGAAGTTTGTATAGGTGCTATAAGTGGGTTAGTGGGGCTAAACGCTCCATCTCTTTCCAAGGAAAACAGGCTAAAAAAGGGTTTGATCTTTCATCCACACTGGGCAGCTGTTTCTTTTAACTGAAAACTAGCACTACCAAAAAAAATAGGTACAATTTATGCCATACAAGCCTACAAACAATCTACACTCCAAACCTGCAAAAAACTCGAGAAAATACATTGAAAAGGAGTTATCAGTTCTTAGTATAAGCTCCAGGAATTTCTACAACATTGCATGCACACTTTTTTGCTACAATTTTAGAAGTCTCCACTTCCCAATCACACTATGCCATCAAGTCTAGAATGTGTTTCTTCCAAACCGCATGAAGCCAGTCATCACACATTTATGAACGGCCGCCAACCAACATTACAGAGCAGCATAATGTGTCTGGATGAGGGCTCTGACTTCCAAGTCTGTTATGTCAGCTAGTAAATGCTCATGCTGGCTAATGGCTCACTGAATGATGGGGAAGAGGGAGGCCATCCTAGCCATCCTGATAGAGCGAGACAATTGTGCTCTCTTGGACTCCCAGTGATAGATGGCTGCAGCACCATCAGGGATCGAACTCATGATCTTACAGTAACTGCACCAATGCTGAGACATTGACAACACTCAGTTACACTGAAACATGGATACAGTCAAAATGCAGGCTATGTCATTACAAAGCAATGCAGAAATGTTTTTAACAAAGCCTATATTTTAGGTGAATTGAAACCAAAACAACAGTTTAGTTGCTATGCGTGTACTTTGTAAAGTTCAGCTGCTTGTAACAGACATTTACGTATAATATGTTAGGTCTTTGAGTAATAAAAAGTTATTTTATTATGATTTTTAATGCTCTGATCTGTTGTAGGTGAGAATGTGCAGCTACTTCTATGAAATACAGAGTGAGTGTTGTGTTAGCAGGCTACAACTGGACAAATAAGCATTAAAGTTAGTTATTAGACAGATCACTTCATTGCTGTAATCAAGTGTTATGAGTGTTATCACCTATTAGATATCGACACGTTAGACCACATCCAGTATCATAATCAACAATCACTGGCATGCACACAGTTTAAAAGATACTATCATCAGTTTCTCTCTCCCCTTCTCCCTTTCTCTTTGACTCTCCTTCATTCTTTCTCAGTACACACTTCACTGTGACATTGGTGATGTCATACCTGGTAAATCCAGAGTATCGCTCAGTTCCCATCATGTCACATGGCCGTCAATGAGAGAGAAGCACAGTTTTAGTACCAAAAGATTCCCAGCACATGGACTAAAAAGGATGTCTTAGTTTTTTGGGAGCCTTTAGCTCTGTTGTAAACTGAAAATTATTATTTCAGTTGTTGTTCGTATAACTATCAATCATATAATACTGAGCAATAAAATATATGATTATTCTTCATTATGGAAGAAAGTCAGAGAGTAATTTAATTTACAATCAAAACAGCCATCAAGAACAAATAACTCATTTGTCAGTGTTAGAAAGAAAGCAACAGAAATGACATACAAGCCTTCCATTACTAATTATAATATCTGATCTATTGGTGCTCAACTTTGTCAACTTTTTACTTTTGTGCACTTCAACGTTTCCATTTGTTCTACCTAAGCTGCTCCCAAAGCTCTGGAGATGGAGATGTTGAAACGTGGTTCTTTTGGGTAAGAAATGAATAAAAGTCTCCTAGCAAGACCTGATAGAGTCCTAAAACTGTCCCCATCAGATAAACAGGCCTTAAAGCTTTAATCTTGGCAGAAAATCAAGCTCCACTCTTCCTTAAGATCTGAAAAATCTCCAGGTAATTTAGCTCACTTTTCCACAATAGGAAGAAAACTCAATACTGTGGATCTGAAAGGGTGTGTAAGAACCCATTACCAAGGAAAGGAAACGGACAGAAAACAAGAACAATTACACTAGAACATGAAAAGCAGAAAATGCAGTCAATACTTCTAACACGTCTAACTGAGAAAAATCATGAAAAAATATCCCTGTAGATTTCTGCAGAAAAATGAAAGCAAGTCTCTTGAACAGATTGGGAGCTGTTCCTAATGCAAAGAGGGTTGCCACAGTAAATATGCATGACAGTTCATCTAGTTGTGGAACGTCTGTGTAATTTTCTGTTACATATATGATTTCTGCTTTTTTCCCCTGACAATTAAAATGGAATAATTGCCATTATGACTGGAAAGCAGATGAATAAAAATGTGTTCTCTGACTTTTGGACAGTCTTATTCTCTTCAAGGCCCAATTGTGTTCCCAAATAAGCTTCAAGGTACACACATTCACATTCCCTTTTCATATCTAAAAATGAAATATCTATGGGAAATTACAAGGTCAAGACAAGGCTTATAGAAGCAATGTAATTTTAAAGACCACAATAGAATATGATCCAAATATGTTCCTTATCTAATATTGGAGATGTACCCTTGGGGGCACCATCCCCAGTGAAATGGTACCAGCCTAGTCACCCCAGCCTGGTACACTTTAATCTGAGAGTTTAGAAAATACAGCAGCGCAGTCAGTGGCGGAGCTAGACTTTTTTACTTGGGGGGCTAGGGGGTGGGCAAAGCTATTTCATTGGGGCCAGTATATTCCATGGGGGGGCACCACTGCGTATATCTGTGTATAGCCTACATATTAAAAATCCCGCGCTAGAGCAGCTACCAGCGCCTGATTGGCTAGTTTTGTTTAGACTATGTCTATCACCATAGTAACCCGTACTCAACTTGTCATAGCAAAGATCCTTCATTTTACTATCACTGACCGCAGCTGCTGCGTTCATTCTGAAATCTTCTTTAATAATAATCACACATCATGTACGTTATTTTCACAATTTCCCAGCATTCATTTTGGGGAGGCTTAGCCTCTCCAAGCCTCCATTACGCAGCGCCCATGAACGCATACAAAGCTCTAGTCCCATTTGCTGATCCATTTTACTGTGAATTAGCAACATAAATTAATCTTGGGGCAGAAATTCAATGATGAAAGGGGACAACGTCTCTGAATGGATATTCAGTGATATGTTAGGGAAGACAAGGGTAACGTAATTAAGGAGAAAGAAAAATGTCTTCCCTTCAGATGGTAAGGGTTTGTGAATGGCGGCAGCCTGGGCTGTGGCTGTCTAACGTTTGGTGGTGAGGCCAGACTGTCATGGGTGATAAATGAGCAGATGTGATATCCACGCTTGAGTCAAAGGGCCAGTCGGTGACCTTCGCCCTGAGACTCACAGAGCCTTCAGGGCACAGGTGACATTTTCGCCCTTTCCCGGTTTCACTGTATGTATTTTCATGCAGCTCCGACCCCCCCCAGCCTTGTTCTGTCACCTCGTGTCTCTGTGACTTGAACAGCTTTCTCCAGCCTGATCGGCATCGAGAGGTGCTACAGCTGAGTCACACCTGAGCATCATCACGGCCCTCTGACACATGCTAATGGGCTGGAGAGACTTACTCCCAGAATCTCAGACTCTCACAGTTAGCCCTTTATTGGCTTAGTGACCTATCCTTGGTCCGCCTACGTGTTCTATTATAGCTACTGCGTCTAGTGGTGGCATTACTAAGATCTCAGGGAGAGTATATATATATCATAATACGCTTTTGGACTCAAATACTTGACCAAATATCAAATCATGCTGTCATAAACCATTTATTTGTACAGTTTGAAGAGAATATTTTTAAGATTTGAATATTTTAGGGTTTTATATATTGAAGTTATGATGCTGCAAGACAAAAGACACATTTTTGACACTAATTTGACACTGACATTAAAAAAAAGAAAAAACAAAAACAAAACCATTGTTAAATGATGCATACATAACATATACTTATCATGTTAACCAGTAGAATAAAATATAAAAATATAAAAAAACAGTGTGGTCTAATATTTACCAATCTTTAATGTCATCAATATATTGAATTATTTTGTTCTGAAGTGCTGTGGAAAAAAAAAAATTATGTTTGGCAGATCTGAAATTATAAATGGCCAAACTGACCTTGTGTTTTTGCTAGTGTGTGAAAATTGAACTTTACTGAAACGTCCTGTAGGCTAAAGCTAGAAAAGATTGAACTTTGTGGTTTTACAGTCATTTTTCAGTCACTGTGTAAGTCAAATACAGAACTAAGAAGTTTGAGCAGAATTTAAAAATCTATTAAAATTCTAATTAATCTCTCTTTAAGTAATTTAAAGAGTTTATGGTGCACCTTTCAGATTTGAAACAAATGATTGAAAGATTTAATGATAAAAGTCATACTAAATATATTTTTGGATCAAATGACATGCATCAAATTACAAAATGGAGCACTGTGTGACATAGACAATAATTATATTTACTAATTACTCATGGGACTGAGTGGTGAGCCACTTACGCTATTATTTTTCACCCTAGTTTCACTTACTAGTTCAATGAGCTATATAGACAACACATATATAATTTGGCTTGAATCAAAATCTAGAGTGTACATATATACATAATGTACATATATAACAGACCAATAGGTCTTCAAATCTCCTGGTGTGCCGGAACAGATCAACAGTGATGTATCTTGGAGTGTTTTGTTTGGTCTTGCAGCATCAGACACCCTTGGCCACAAGCCACAGCTTGTGATTAGATGGCACTCGCTAGTCCTCAAGGACCTCCTCTCCAGAGCCATGTTTTCAGAGGCTTTCTCAGCCGCTTCAGCGCTGTACCAAATAGCTTCGCTGCCTCGATGGGCATCCAGCCTTGCGTGTGACAGTCGATTAACTGTGGTTTATACGTGGTCTTCTTCCTTTTGTGAGAGATCTCCATACTGTTCTCCATGATGATGGCGTTTCGTTGTTTTCTGAAACTAGGAGGATACCTGGCCTTGGAGTGATAATGAGAATTTAAAAGTGGAATCTCAGTTGTTTCTCCAGGTCCACAAGGAGCTGCCAGTCCTGGGTAGTCACCAGAATATCTGTTGCCTTCTTATCTTCTTCTGCCCTGTAGCTGCTCCCCTGCCTTAACAAAGGTGAGGTGCACGCTTGGCTGCTGCTGCTGATTCCCTTGCTGATGGCTTCTGCAATAAGTTCTCTCACCTGGTTATGGTGCCAAAGGCATCAGCCGTGGCCGAGTGCTTCTGGGCAGAACCTCATTACATGCTTCAATCTTCAACCTTTTGCTGAGCACAGTGGACAGTTTGGAATCTCCACTTTAGCTTGAAGAGATTTGCTAGGCTAAGCAAGATGACACACACGGCTCGAATCATGAAGGTGATGCATCGTTGGAGATTCGTCCATGTGACGTCCGGGGTTTGCTTCCACCTCATACCAGCACTTCTTTTCAACCACTGTGCCTCCACTGCAGGACTCACTTCCTCCTGAATCCTTATTTGTTTGACCTCTTCCTTGCCCTTGTTGCACTGTGGTGTTGGGAACATACCCTCAGGAGTCCAGCAGGCTGTGAAGAAGGCAAGATTCAGGTCAGGGAATGGACTGAGTCCTGTATACAGTTCACAAGAACTGCTTTTCAAATGGATCTGGAAGGAGAGGATTTTCCACAGAATTGTATCAAGGCGACTGGATGTTTTTCCCTCAAGCATCTACACAGATATAAAAGTGTAAAAGGGAGCAATCCCTGGAGTGTTCTTGCCAGACCTGTCCAATTCTGAAAAGGATATTCTGGCTCCTACTCGTGTACAAAATCACAATCTCCACCTTTGAGACATTGGGAGGTCAGTGGCCTCAGAAACCCAGGAAGTTCCTGGGGTTGTCCTGAAGTTTCAGCATCATCATCCTCTATAGGGATACAAAGCTCGGGCTGACAGTCTTTACAAGAAGAGGTCAAGGTGACAGAGTCAGGAAAGGTGATGAGTGGCAGTGGTGACCTGTGGTAGACTGGGGTTGGCAATATACTTTGCTTGTACATCCATGTCTTGAACTTGGAAGCAATAGTGATGGTAGTTTGGCCTATTTTTTGGGCAGTAGAGCCATACCCATTGGCCAGGTCTAGCCAGAACACACCGGGGATTCCTCCCTTTTGCACTCATTTTTCTGTGTAGTTTTTCTCTGAAGTCAGCCAGCCGCCTGTGAGCCAGTAGCAATTGGCAGTTCTTATACATTTTATGCAGGACTTCACTCCTACCTTCTTCACAACATGCTGGATTCTTTCAAGAATGGCTCCCTGATGTCAAAGTCGTGGGAGCTGAGAGGTCATGTTATCGTTTATACTCCATGATTGCTTCTTTAGTCCACTGTATCCTCATTTTCTTCTATTTAGGTGTTAGTGCTGGTTTTTGTTTGCCTTTTATGTTTGTAAATCCCATTACATTCTGTCTTTTTCTGTTTTACAGTTCTGTTATAAGCATTGGCTCTAGTTTCCACTCATGCGCTCTCTTTTCACGGCAGACTAATTTGCATTTTTAGACATGTGCAAGTATTTAAAAATGCAAATTACAAGGGTATTCAATTTTGTCCCTTTCTTTAAGGGATTCCTTTTTTTTTTTGTCTATGTGAACAGGAAAAATTATGTCATTCATTAATATAATGTACATTTGTATAAATGTAAGGTAAAAAAAGTATGTTTTACAAAATCTGAATGTACTTTTAAATGTAAATGTTTTTTTTTTCATATCTGTGATTCGCTGTAAAGTACAAAGCTGGGTAAACATCCTCTAAGCTGGTGAGTCAATCCTTTTCTGCCAGGGCCTGCAGCTTGCTAGAATCAGACTCATGCAGCATCACGTAAAAATCTGCTTTGAAATCAGTTAGCTATGATATATAGATCCTAGCCTCCTGCAATATAATCAAATCAGTCAGTTTGATTTGATACCGTTGCACCAGTCTAAGAAATGCCATAGGTAAAAATCTACTTATTCTTTTCAGAGTGAAGAAGGTTTCTTTGTTTATTTCTACGGCACATTATTAGTCTTGAAAATGTGTTCTGTCTAGTGAAAGATTTATGAAGAGTTTTACTTTAGATGTGGTTTCATAATCCAGACAGATGCACTGAAAGGATGGTGACGAATTGTTTCTTCCCTGCAGACCAAACAAACAGCAGATGTTGTGTTTTTCCACAGTGGCATTTATTAAAAACGTGAAAGCTAATAATAATAATGATGAAAACAATAATGGTGTAAAACTCGGAGAAAAAGAACCATGTCCCTGTCTCTTTCTCTCTCTCTCTCTCTCTCCCTCTCTCTCTGAGATGGAGTGAGTGGGGGACAGAGGAGGAGACGTTGAGACATCTTTGTATGGAATTACAATTAGATGCACACAAACACATCAAAGCTGTGATGGAGTTGGCTCGGTCCACAGGAGATAAGTGAGGGGAAACAGAGCCAGTATAATTTCAGGCGTGAATTACTTTCATCATTCACAAACATGCAGGGAGCTATGTAATCACGTTACTGGTTTTACTTTGAAACCAAGCAGCCCTGTTACACAGTATCTGGGGAAATAATGAAGATGGGGTGGGGGGCTATTTATTCATTTCATATGGGCCATATACGTGGGGCATGTACACATTCTGCACAGATCTTTCACTCATTTTTCTGCACTAAACCAGCAGCACTCAGTGTGTAGATGGTGGTTAGAGGTGAAAAACACCACCCCGGCCTCCTATAGCAGAAGGGAAATCAAGCAGAAAGATCTGGTCTTTGCTGCACGCCACAAAGAAGCTCATTTAGTTTAGTCTATTTCATGTCAGAGCACGTCACATATGGTCCCATTTTCTGCCCGGCATTCTTATTCACCAGTGAAGGCCCGTTTTTCCCTTTAGGGGCATCGGCTGCAGCAGGGCTCATTGGAAATCAATGGCAAAGGAAGCAGAAGGGAATTGGGGCAGATTAATCATTTCAGAGATCTGTTTGGTGTCGAGGTCGTTGTGGGTGGTTTTCTAATTGTGCTAGCTAATCAGGCCTAACCCAGGGCAGATTAGAGAAGGGAGATTACTGCTTTGCTTTTTGCCTCTTTCCTGACCCAGTCAACTCCCCCTCCCCTTCTTTTTTTCCTTTTTTTTTCTTTTCGAGAAGTGGTGAAAATAAAGTGCACTCAGGGAGCTCCCAAGGCAGGGAGGCAGCTGGCTTGGAGGTGTGTGTCTGAGTGTGTATGTGTGTCTCTGTGTGTGTTTGTCCTATATTTAGGTTCCGGTGCGCGTGTTCCCTATTCAGACAGCTGTTTGTGTATTCAGACGTTTGAGAGAGAAGCAGGGGAATTAAATGCTAACCTCGATAAGGACTGAATCTTTTATACCCACCGCTCTATTTTCTGCACCTCACTGGCCAGGCCTCCAGATGTGCGTCGAGTCTCCGAACAAAGGTGTAATTTACTTCTGGAGCCAACTGCAGCTTCGGTTTATTGAAAATCTCTCTAAGTCCCGAGAACAGGTTTAATCTGCGGTCTTAAAAACAGAAGTAAAAATATCTTAGAAATCATTGCATGAGCTTAATTAAAGTGCACCACATGGTTCCATGCAATCAAACCGAGTACAATTTCTTAGAAAAAAAATAAGACTGCCAAGAAGGCTTCTTTGCAGCGACGCTAAACCGAATCCGTTTTGAATCTCTAATGATCTAATAATTTTTGTAAATGAAATGTGCCAGCGCATGTAATCTTTTTTTTAAGCTTCCATTAATGAAAAAGTCCAATTAAACTAATTAAACTCCACAGTCATAAGCAAAAGTGTGGGACCCCCCTGGTCAAATGACATGGTTTACTGAGAATACCTTTTAATATGTCATTTCCCTGCAAATTTCAATAGACTTCTTAAAATATTGGAATTCATTAAAAAAATCTATTTTTTTTTTATTTTGACTCAGCATGGGCTCTGTTAGCTCAAGATAGAATACGTACACATCCTCTATAGAGAACACACTTAAATGTGGCATTTTCCAGCAAATTGTGGTATTATTTATCATACTATTGACTCAGGACGGGCTCTGCTAGCCCAGGGTTGAATGTAATTACATTAAATGTCAACATATTTTAAGTTTGAACCCAAGCAACCTCTCTCAGTTCATTTATTTGAGCGTACGAGGTGGTGCTCTCACACGTACACCCAGGACACATCAGATCATGTTTGTGTAAATGAATGTAATGGCCTCTTTAATGGAGAGAGTTGAGGGTTATGTGTGATGATGGCCTGTCAGTACCATGGACCCAGGGAGGCAGCTATGGACTCGGGCAACCAGCCTGAGGCTCGGGGGAACGTCATCGCCACCCCGTTGCCACAATGATGACAGTCGTTTCTACTTGGAGAAATACAGTAAGATGACTGAATGGAACAAGCCACCATGCAAAATTACCCTCAAGCTTCAATACACAAGCTTCTTGTTGAGCACAGAGCAGCATGGACATCCGTTTGGGCGTAATTATAGAAAGGTCCATTATATTCCGCATGCTAGTGCATATGTATTCCTTAATGCTATTCTTAGGAGAGCAGACCAGCCATTCTTAAAGGAATAATTCTGCCGAACATCAATTTACGCACTTTTCTGCCAAAATGCAGCCAATTAGCCAAGACATGTTAGGATCTTTAGGCAAACCATATTGACTTGTTATGCAATCTTCTATAGACTTGCTCATATCCTGACTCAGAACGTCCGGAACATGTATTGACTGATCTAAATATGGACATAAGTGTGAATTATTTGACCATAATATTCCCTCAATGTGGAATGACAAAGCACAAGCCATTACTGACACTAAACACTTTTCTGTTCACATCAGCAGTCATTGATTGAAATATTGAAGCTGCATGCATAAACCAAGTGAACATATGCGAAGAGCTGTTGACCGATCTGGCCTGCGGCGAACGGCCCACCGTACTGAAATGGAAAACAGGTGCTTTGCAGATGGACATTAAAGATGTTTGGCAGGAGAGCACCTGCTACGAGGCCCACTAACATTTGGATTTCAAATTATATTCAAAGCTTTCTGACAGGGAAAACTGAGTTAATACAGTATGACATTTGCTTCCCTAATAGCAGTGTTTGTACTTCTTCCCTGAGGGACAGCAAGACATGTATGAAAATTCAACATACTGCCAATTTAATACATATATTTACATACTATATACGTAGCCATTTTATTTGTAACACTAACCATTTAGTGGCACTTTGTAGGTTTACAGATTATGCCTTAAATACTAAGGCTGATATGGCCTGATCCCGAGCCACATCTGGCACCTACCTGTGGCCCATCTGCTGTGTGGAAAGAGAGTCCAGACATTTTACCAAATGTATCCATATTTCCCCATCAGAATGCAATGCTTTTTATACATAACCAATACAAAGACCTTTATTGTGACGTATGCAATACAGAGGATCAGAGGCAGACTTACAATGATGTTCGTTAAACTAAACACAACATAAACAGGAAATATACAAGAAATGGATAACTAGAAAAACAGGAACACAACCAGGAAGGAACACAGAGAGAGACGGAGGAGATACTACAGTTAAGTGACAAATACCAAACTCAAAGACAGGAGCATGAATACAAGTGTGTGAATTCAACACAGCTGGTACAAGGTGGGGTCACAGATATGCAGACAGATGTACATGATGCGGGAGGCAGGCTAGGGGTGGAGTTACACATAAACAGATACCAGGTGGGAGACCGTGAACATGACCGAACATCAGTACAAAAAATTATAATCGTAAACAGAATCACCAAGTAACAGAAGGAAGCAAGATGAGATGGAGTGACACTGGTTTATTAATAATAACAATCATCAGATTAGCTCACTAACAGGCATTTCCTGTGTTGAATTGGGTGTTAAAGCAGGAAAACAGTAAAAGTAGCTCACGGGGCTCCAGGACCAGAGTTGGGAACCTACACACTATTCATCACTTCTTCCCAGATATTATTAAAAATGGACCATTCTCATCATAGTGGCATAAAAGCGTGTTTGGCCTAGTGTGAGTATTTGAGACATAGCAGTGCTAAACCAACTATGGAGTCAATACTGAGGAAGCAAATCACCTCTTTCTGGATGTCCCCACACACTTAACATATTTTCATTTTATATGTTGCATTACAATACTGTATTACAACAATTTGTTTGTCACCTTTTCTTGTACCATTGTACACTATATGGACAAAAGTATTTGGACGCCTAACCATTACACCAACAGGGTTTAATGATATTATATTCAAATACATAAACTTTAATATAGAGTTGGTCCCTCTTTACAGCTATAACAGCTTCAACTCTTCTTGGGAGTCTTTCCACCAGATTGAGCCCATTCATTCTGTGGAGAGTTTATGAGGTCAGACACTGATGTTGGAGGAGAAGGCCTGGCTCAAAATCTCTGCTCCAGTTCATCCCAAAGTTGCTGGATGGGGTTGAGGTCAGGACTCTGCGGGCCAGTCATATTCTTTCATGCTGAACTCATCCAGCCATGCTTTTATAGACCTTGCTTTGTGCACTGGAGCACATCCATGCTGGAATAGAAAAGGTTCTTCCCAAACTGTGTCCACAATGTTGGTCTGCTAAAGCATAAGGGGGGCCCAAACCCCCCAAAAATGGGTGTCCCAATACTTTTGTCCACTTGGAATATAAAATGGGAGAGATTAGGAAAACAACCATAACCATAATCATCTGCACAGTAATATACACTGATATTAAAACTGATATTTTGACCAAACTGATATCAAACTGTTTTTCTTTACAGACTTGATGTTTATAATGATAATTATATCAGGAATCAATGACTCATCTCTCATACATCTGTATACTTCTATCATGTGACTGGTTCTAACTTTCCCACAGTTCTCAGCTCACTTATCTTCTTTTCTGAATGCCACTGCTTCCCTCCTTCTTTGCGCATGATGACACTCAGTATGAATGGATGCTGACTGTAATAAAATTGAGTCTACTTGAATCAATCTGTGCAATAAACGAAAGCTAGTACTGTCTATTTAAATTATACTCTGAGGATGAATGACTAACTCTTTACAACAGATTTTATGCTTTTTCTGACTAATGTTAAGCCTTACAGTCGAATATGTCCGTACCTGCGCACAGCAGTCAAGCTCCTGAAGCACTATTTGGACAAACTACACACAGAACAACCGAACATCTCGACATTAGAGCTGGTGGTGATAATATGATTATTATGAGTTCAATATCAATCATAATAATGAGGTTAATATGATAATAAGTATATATATATATATACATACATATATATGTGTGTGTGTGTGTGTGTGTGTGTGTGTGTGTGTGTGTGTGTACAGTTAAACTTATCGTACATATATAGAGTATATTTAATTGTATAACCCATGGGAACCCATGGTAGTTAGGAGAATACCGTGACAATGATGAATAGACTGACAGCTACCAGCCAAACCAGAATGCTGATTTTCAGGTCTGTCTTGTCCTTCGGTCGCTCTGTGGAGCCCAAAGTGCTGCACCTTGTCTCCTCAAACATTCAATAAATTCTTAAACTCATGCTAATTGCCTTTTAATAAAAACAATTTATTAATACTACTCCACGCCCATTCAGCCCTGCTGCTGGGATGGCGTCTCTCGGCCAGGACAGATTAGGTCCCCTCAGCAGAGCAGGGTAATTAAGTGGTCTTGGTGCACCTTAGCTGCAATTAGATTTATTGTTAATCCCTATATAGGAAGGATAACAGCCATAAAGCGTGCTGTGACAGGTTTAATATGTTTAATCACTATTGGCTCGGGTCAGGAGGACTGCTGAAGCACGTCTGTGCAGGGGAATACTGGGGCTCTGAAGCTTTTGATAAATGTAACAGCTGAGGAGTAATGACAGGGTACAATGACAGCCATATAATCAGCTCGTGAATAATTGATTGAAAGTGATGATAGAGCCTGTAAGTGCCTGTGTCCAGAGGACACACTTTGACTCGGTTATTGCAGACCATTAATGTGTTCGGAGCCAAAAAATAGCGAGAGAGTGAAAGAGAGCGAGAGAGAGAGAGAGAGGGCATAAAGATAGATAGAGAGAGAAGGGGGGGGGGGGGTAGAGAGAGAGAGAGGCAGAGAGAGAGAGAGAGATAGAGAGGGAGGGAGAGAGAGAGCATAAAGATAGATAGAGAGAGAAGGGTGGGGAGAGAGATCATGGAAGTGATGGGAGAATGGAAATGAAGGACAGGCTCATATTACATAAAACTTGAGAAGCAGCTGAATCTTTCGGTCCTGGCTGTTGGGAAAGAATGTAAAGTGCTCCCTCTGCTGGGCCACGGTTTCTCTGTTTCTGTGCCTGAAGAGCCATCATGTGCACTCTCGCTGATCCGATAAAACCCCACTCACTGCCAAGCCCAAGCTCATCCAGCCTGGCTTTCTCAGAATTACTATGTCTAGACTTGGCTCTTCCACATTAAGCGAAGACAGATGAGATAAAGCACTCTAAAGGAGATAGTATTACTGCTTCCAGTAATCAAATGCTCTGTGCTGAGTTTATAGACTCCATTAACCTACCCTCGTTTCAAGAAACATACTGTACGCTTGTTAAAAAGCAATCATCCGCCTGCCATAAAATGCCTATTGATCTCTAAAGTCCAATGCAAACTTCGTTAAAGGGAGCTAAAGCTACAGTAAAACTGTACCTGCACCTAATTATACTGGATGTACTTCTCAAGGCCTTCAACAGATGCAGAGCACTTCACCATCCTAAAATACGAAAGTGTGACGTACATCTTTTTCTTTCATATTCTGCAGACGCGCAGATAAAAGATTCATGGGCATTTAAAAAATTCAAGGGAATGTCCTGAACTTGTAGGGAAAGCAGAGCCAACACCGGTGAATTATTAAAGCCTGGCATAGTAGTGGGACGATAGGCTTTAAGGGTGTGTGAAATTGAAATCCAATGGATTCAAAACATCTGTCAGATTTATTTCACGAGTAAAATGTGAAAGTTTGTTTCCAGTAACATCATCAAAATTATCATCATCATCATCATCATCATCATCATCATCATCATCATCATCATCATCATAGCACATTCTTTTAAGTAAATAAGAATAATACGATTGTCTGGCTTTAAATTTACTACAGACAACATTGTCACTGCGAGGGAACCTTTCATTTTTGCTCTCAACCTAAAGAGGCCTGAACATGCAAGGCTGCCAGAGAATGTGAGCTAGTTTAAATCTGCCACTAGAGGGCGCTCATAAACCGTTAGTCCATTACTAGGGACACAGATTGAATGGGTGGGGTCTCACTAATGTTGTGAAGACATGTAGGTAATTTATGCATTTATTTATTTGCACATTGCAAATATACTATCATTTCATTGGGAAACATAAACAAGTTTCTCCTTGGTTTCTGTTTTTTTTTTTTTTTTACCAAATCTCTCAGTATTTCAAACGAAACTATTCAGCGTATTTGCTGTGAGGTTAAAAAAAATGCCATTCTGTCACATTTCTGTACTGTGTTTTTGCTTGGTCTTGAAGAAGCCATTTTATTCTCTATCTGAACCCACCCGTGAATCTACACGAGTATTTATATATAAAACTAATTTGGATGCTATTTACCCAGCAGAATGTTCTTTATTTCTGCATAAATCATAAAAAAAAAGAGGTCAACCAAGAGACTCCAATTAATTAAATTAGACAATTTATTATACTGCTATACATGTTATACTAAATTATTATAGTTTACACATCTGTGAGATGCATATTTTGTGGACCCAAGCCTTCAGTCTCTGGTGTGACCCGAAATAACTGCAGCTAAACATTTCTGGCAAATGTTGACCAGTCCTGAGTATTAGCTTGGAGAAGTTTTAGGCCATTCCTTTATATTGAACAGCTTCAGCTTTGGGATGTTTTCTCACATGAACTGCTCACTTCAGTTTCTTCTACAGCAGTTCTACAGGGGCAGCTGGCGCCTGGGGGTTAGGGCGCCCACACTGCGATTAGAAAGTTCTCAGGAATTCTAATGAGACCTCTGAGGTTCTCTTATGCATGGTACCATCCCCACGCACTGTGCTCCTGGCTGCCGAGAAAGAAATTCATGCTGTTTACACTCTTTATTTACTGGGTTAAATTCAGGACTTTAATGTTTTTGCAGTTCCATTATCACAAACATTAACATACACGTCTTCTTTTTCTGAGATTCGGTTCATGGACTGTTCACACCCTTGAAATGTACACTTTCCTTTACAATTTACTGGTATATTGAAAAAGAACTATGATACTCCATCCACCACATTTTACAGGGTAGACTCCATCGACCGGTCTTCTGCAATCTTTCACACAACACCTGTCATTTAAAGCAAAAAAATTTAATCTATTTTGGTCTCATCCATCCACAAACCTTTATTTCAACAGATTTCTGTCTTGATCTTTAGCATCAGTAGGCAGGAAGCAGTGTTCTTTCTGCCATGCACACCATTGTTCAGTGTACTCCTAATGGTGGGATCATTAACACTGGCTAATGTGAGAGAGGCCTTAAGTTGCCTGGGTTACCATGTTACTCGGCAGACTCTGACTCTTATTCTTGGACCACAACAATGAACTTCCTCCATTTGCACAGCCTGTCTGACTGTGGATTGGTGGAATCCAGACTTTTTAGAAACGATTTTGGAATGTTTCAACCCGAAACCTCCTTTGTTTGTGCCGTGACTCACTTCCGCAAGATCTGACTTTGATTGACCCTTGTTCTCTAAATAAAGCACCCACTCACACTTGCTAGTCATGATCAGATGAAAATATCTAACTCTAATTACAACATCAAATGAACAGATACTCAGAAACCGAATTAGAATCAGAAAACTTTAAATGATCCTGGAGGAAACGATGTAAAATACAGCATATTTAGTCAAATCTGCTACTTTCAATATAAACTCTCCAGAAATGGTCAGTAAGAAATAGTGGATAGTGGATATACATCCTAAAGATAAAAAATAGAATTATTACTGACATAAATTAATATGTACATGAATACGTATTTCTAAAGTTTCACATATTTTTTGACCATCAGATATGCAATAGTGGATCTTTTTAATTAACACAAATGTCACAGTGTGCATTTGTCTCCTATGTTTCTTTAGGTTCTCTGTATATGTTTTATATGCTTTATTTACATATGTGCAGTGATTTTGGCAAATTTATATGAAGGAGAAAAAAAAACTTCTTTCCGGTTAAAAAATGCATTGTAACGCGCATTACTGACATTTGTACCGAGTAAAATATTACCAATTTTTGTTCTGTAATAACTTACATTACCGTGCTACAGCAAAAAGCAATGCAGTACAGTAATTACCGTAGTTATTTTGTTGTGAGTTACTCCCAACACTGATTCTGGCACATATACTTAGTGCTGTGGACAGTAAGAGCAGTGAATATAAATACTAAAGACACACTATATGTCCAAAAGTATTGGGACACACTTCTTCATTCATGGTTTGTGCTAAGCTCCTGTCTTCCAGTGAAGGGATTACCTTAGGGCTTTCACAGACCAAGAACTTTTATCGACACGGTTGGGGGAAGAACCTTTTTTTATTCCAGCATGACTGACACAAAGCACGCTCCATCAAGTGGTGGGATGACTTCAGTGTGGAAGAACTTGATTGGTCCACAGAGAGTCCTGACCTCAACCCCACCCAGGACTTTTGGGATGAACTGGAACTGATATTGGGACCCAGGTCAAAAAAATTCCCAAAGAAACTCCAAACAAAGCCCTCCAAGAGGAGTGAAAGTTGGTATAGCTTAATAGAGCATACCAGCCCCATTTTAAAGTTTATGTCTTTGAATGTAGTGTCAGTAAAGTGCCTTTATCTCCTCTAGACTGTACCACTGTAATGCAATTCTTTTCAGGATCCCTATCAAGAGTCTGCAGAAGCTCCAATACATCCAAAACTCTGCAGTTAGGATCCTGATGGGAGTGAGCAAACATGACCACATCACTCACATCCTTCTCTCACTTCACTGGCTTCCTGTGTCCACCAGGATTAAAAATGTTTCCCTCCTCATACACCAATGCATTCAAGGACATGCCCCACACAACCCCACACAACACACAACACTTTCCCTCCACTCTACGCACTCAATACCCAGAACCAACCTGAGGACTATGGTAGAGAGTGACATCCTTTTTTAATCTGTAGCCCATTGAGATCTTGTGATGAAATTGGCACTACAAATAAAAAGTACTATAATTTATTATTATTATTAAAGTCCCTGTTGGTGTAATGGTCAGGAGTCCTCACATGTTTGTCCATACGGTATAAATAAATAACATTACGGCTGAAGTTTACCTGTTAACAAAAACAGTAATCCTAGAAATGCTGAGGTCAATAAGAGAGGGGGATGTAAATACTATTTATTAAAATGTATTTTAATGTTGACTGTACTAAAAGTCTTTCAGTTCCTTGTGTTTTTCTTGCTCTCTCTCTTCCTCTCTTTGCACTCTGTGTAGTCCTGTCCTGCATTAACTTACGTAGTATTGTCTTGTTTTTTATTTTGTTATTTGTGTTGCTCAATGATTTTGGAAGAATTTTTTTTTACTTGAGTATGTCTCCTCAAAACTGAACTGAAAATAATCTGAACTTCCAATCAACTGGCTTTTCAATAAACTATCCTGAGAACACTGTACTGTCAGTACTGAACTGCCATAAAACTGAACCTACGATCAACTGAATATACCACAAGTTTAACTGACAATACTGTACTGTCAGTATTAAACTGTCAAAAACAGAACTGAGTGTCAGTACAGAACTTACAATAAACATACATGTTCTGCCCCTCATGTATAACAATGGTAGTGTATTTTACAGAGTCCTCCCAGAGAGTGAATCTCAGCAGTGATGTTGAAAGCTGATCCGGGCTGGAACTTGTCTGGTCTGTTCTGATCTCTGCTCCACCTCCTCTCTCCTCGCGGCTGTGAGGAAATGAAGGTATGTCACCGTACAAAACAGACTTCAAAACATATACTTGTTTTTATTTGATCTATTTATTACTTTAGATCATGTTAAAATGTACAAAATAGGGAGAAAACTAAAGTAAAATGTACAACAAATTTTACCAACAATGTGATGATGACTTCCGTCTCGTGTCAGGTGCTCGGGCAGACGTCGCGAGTCATTTTTATTAGTTGTGAATTAGTTCATGAGGTACATATTAGTATTTTTAGCCCACACATTTGATGTAGGCTACATGTGTTAGCACATAATGGCCTGACGTGCTCGGTGTGAGTTAAAAGTGGCGTGTTTGTGTTTGTGTGTGTGTAGCCGAGGGAGGGAATGTTTACGGAAGAGCTGCACTTTCACTTCATCCAGCGCTAAACATTCAAGTTGCGTCCGTAAGAAGTGAAGAGACGTACCGGGTGTGTGCTGAGAAGACTCCGGTTCTCCTGGAGGCACTTGTGGCTCGTTTACCATGCATTTCGCCTCAGCCCGTACTGACAGAGGAGTGGTGGAGGAGGAGGAGGAGGAGGAGGAGGTGGTTTTGCTTGACCTGCTGGAATGTCCCCTGTGCTCGGAGCCTCTGGACGTGACGGCGAAGGTCCTGCCGTGCCAGCACACCTTCTGCAAACAATGCCTTCTGAACTTGGAGACTTCCTCTTCTCCATCAGGCCCTCCCATGTGCTGTCCGGAGTGCAATGCTCCTCTCTCAGGGAGGGTGGAGGACCTGCCCACCAGCCAGCTGCTGGTCACGCTCCTGCAGGGTCTCCACAGGGAGCGCCTGGCCACGCCGAGGGACAGGGGAGGAGAGTGTGTGAGCTCCATGGTGGACGAGCTTCTTCAGCCTTCCCAGCAGAAGGTTCAGATCTCCCAGAGCTCCCAGAACACCCAGAGGACCCCGGGGGTGAGTTCTGCTGACACGTGGACTGATTTAGTTACACTTAAATTTTAAGTGACTTTCTTTGGGCCCTTTTATGACTCGCCGTTCACTGTTCCTCTTTGTTACAATTTAATTTTGTCTTCTTTTTTACTTACTTTATCTGTACATGTCCACCCGCTGACCCATCTGTCTGTCTGTCCATCTACCTGTCTGTCCATTGACCTACCTGTTCACATATAAACTCATCTAGCCATCTGACTGTTTGTCTGTTTCTTTGTCTGTCCTTCTGTCAGTCTATTAATGTACCTACCTATCCATCTGTCCACCTACCTATGCATTTGTCTGTCTGTCTGTGTATCTATCTGTCTTTCTGTCTGTCTATAAATGTACCCACCCATCTACCTGACCACCTACCTACCCATCAGTCTGGTTATCTGTTTGTCCACTTATTCATAGATCCATACCTATATTCAGCCACCCGATTATTAATCGTCGTTTTGCCATTTTCATTGTCTTATAAGGTTTTACTGACAATATAATTCTCTGACTGTAAAATGTGGTTTGACAGTGTGGGTCTGAAGTAGTTACAGTGGTTAAAAGTTACAAATCATGTCTAATTCATGTCATTTCACTCTTATGTGGCCTGCCAATTCAAAGCACTGCATTTTCTTTTGATTTTTTTTCATGAAGCATTAGCTAAGGGAGGAATGAGTGAAAAGCACTGACTGACCATCTGTTGACAAGTTTGGTATAATTTGAGTCTGTAATATCAGGGCTGCTTTTGTTGTCTTTATTCTGTCTTTCTTTTTCTACAAATATGCTTGTTATATCCGTCTCAAAGCATGTTGTTGACTGTGTCTGTCTGGACCCGATGTCTTTCGGGCCAGTACTGCTTATTAACAAAGCCAGCCCAACACACTGGGCTTTAGTTCAGCTTAACTAGGTCAGACGTTTTGGGTTTCTGTGGATGTAAGGAACACTACTGGAATGAGAGTTGTATAAAAGATTTTGCAAAAACTTTTTCGATTGCTCGCTCACTGTGAATGAAAACTATTCATATAATTGACATCATGGTCAAGCAAATCATATGTAAATAACAACATAGAAAACTGCTAGTAATGGGTGCCAACTCTATTTTCTTTCTTCTTGGCTCTTATCTGTGTTTGTTTTTCCAGGTGCTAGCCAAAGCCTTGTACAGCTACCAAGGCAATGGCCCCGGAGAGCTCAGTATGAAGTCCGGCGACATTGTAAGCCTTCGCTGGAAAGTGGATGAGAATTGGTGTTACGGCGATACCAAAGGGAGCAGTGGTTTAATTCCCACTAAAATGGTGCAGGTGTTGAGTGATCAAGTCCAGCCTGTGGCTCTGTGCCGGGCCCTATTTGACTTTGACTTGAACAGGCTTGATCCTGAGGACAGGAAGGAATGCCTGCCCTTATTAAAGGTCAGTGTTTATTATTTACTGAGCGGAAAACAATGTTTGCTGTGTCTTACTGCTTGAATTTATTTGAAAAGGACACATGTTCCATTTACCTTAAACAAATGGGCTGATTTGGTGAAAATTTTGTGACCAAAATCAGTTACAATTTTACGGATCAAAGAAGTCCAACCACCTTCAATATTAGCCGTTATGTTTGCATTTGGGAGTCTGTTTAAAATCTGACCATAAAAAAGTAAAGTCTAGATGCATTGAGTAAGACATCCACTAGTCGGCGCTGTGGGTAACAGTGGACTAGTTGAGGAAAATGTCACGATATAAGCAGTGACTAGAGAACAGAAATTAGTTTTTCAAAACATAAAGTACTTCGTTAGTGTATAAATACTGTTCAAAATTCTAGTCCAAGCTGTGCACCTTTTTGGTAATGAAATGAGTGTTGCTTCAGATAGAAGCCTAAACCCTATCAGCATAGGCGTCATTTCCACATTCTTGCCTTTGACAACCAGTGTGGTGGAAATGAGTGTGGTAGAGAAGCCTTTTCTGCAATATTTTGGGAAAAACTGGCAGATATCCCAGGGGATGGCAGCCACACTGTGGGACAGCTAGAGTTTTTGTAAAAAAAAAAAGCATCACATTCAATCACTAAATTAACTATCATTAAACATGATTATTTTGGGATTATTTGCATACAACTTTATTTAGGTACCTTACATTTTTTTCAGATGATTAAAAGTTTTATATAAATTTTATTCTCATGGCTGAGGTCTGTGTGGAACGAGGGCAGATCAGTGATACTGAGGCCTGTAAATATGCTGGAAAAAAAAGAAGACGGACAGCAAAAAGATTCTAATGATAGATTTATTATAACTGTAAGAAAAGGAGAGATAATTGGTCATGTCCTGTAAAATGTTTTTAATTTCAGAGAATTTTGTTTCTTTTTATGGAGGAATTAAGAGAATTCTCTAGGATTCACAAAGGGTTTATTAAATTCCTGCCTAAATCTGACCTCTGATCTTCATTTAAATCATGAAGGTAGATGAATAGAATGGAATAAAATGTATACAATCACATAGATTTCCATGTACTTGTTTAATGATCTGATATTATTTAAATAATCTGTTCTATTTATTTTTTAAAGATATAATACTGTATAGTATAATATTGCTACTTATCCCCAGCCATGGGACTGAGCATTTTTTTACATGTTATTGTTTTTGTAGTTTTTGTTGCTTGCTGTCTTCATAGAGCTTTTCCTGTGTTTTTTACCATATCTGTGCCATAAAGGTTAGGGTCAGAGGGGTTGATATTTTTGTTATTTATACTGTGTTGCTGTTATGTGTTCAGATTAGCCAGCACAGTGTGAAATGCTGAAAGAGAAAAGAACAGGTGGCGACTGTCAGCTTAGCAGTTCCTGTGAGGACTGGCACACAGGCATGAAACCAGTAACAGCTTACTGATGGATGATTTTCCTCGAATTAGGGATGTCTGTCTGTTATAGTGTAAATGGACAGGCCTGCAGAGTAATATTATATCAATTACTATGCAATTCGAAAGATGCCCTGGATCTGAGGCCTTAATACTAATCATTTAGTAATTTTATTTAATAAAAGAATGTAAACAGATTGTTTAATTATTATTTAATAATACTTTTTGAATTTGGAATGGGTTAAGTGGTCATTTCATAAGCTAGATTTTGCTGCATGTTATTAAACAGAAAGGGATTTACAGAAGAAGAGCTGGTGGAATGAATTATTTGACCCAAACATATTGAATAACCTCACACAAGGTCCATAATAATGGATTATGCTTTTTATACCCCTGTGGCTTATGTCTCATAAATGACTAATGGAAAGTAATGGAATTTACCCTTGGCCTTCTGAAACTATGGTACCCTTGTTATCAGTCACACTGTAAGGCTGTCCTTTAGAGGGTATTATATAACAGCAGGGACTTGGGCAAGGCTTCCATTAAAGAGCATCCTTGTGAAGTGGGGCTTTTTTGAAAGCAGATGGGATTGGATTTGAGTTAAGGGAAATGAGTTAGGGGCCTGGAGGCACAAAAGGGACATGATATCTCCAGCTCAAAGTGATTTCAGTCAAGAAACCCTCTTCTGGGACACCCGTGCATCTCACGGAACCATGAAATGTGGATCTCACTCGCTTTCTGTTCTGTCACACAAGCACACCACACATACACACATTATTTTGTCTAAAACTTTCCCTTCCTGCCCTTCTCTCTCTCTCTTTTGTTTTGGAATCTAGGGAGACCTCATATCTGTCATTAGGCGGGTTGATGAGAACTGGTGTGAAGGGAGACTGAGAGACCAAGTTGGAATCTTTCCTCTGCAGTTCACAGAGGTGAGACTAGCTTGTGTGTTTACATACTTTTCACTTTGTTTGGGGAAAGATTGTTCCTTGCTGTTGTGACTCTTCATGTGTAATTATAGGCTTGAATATGAAACTGTGCATTTTTTATTTTCACCTGTGTACAGGTGCCTGGTCTATTTCCCTCTAATCTCTATTCAGTAGCATATTTGGCAATCTGTAGCAATGTTGGCAGCTGGAATTAGATCATATAAATGAAATGAGAAGCCAAGTGATCTGACGCACAAACAAAAACCAATACAGCAGCCAGTTATCCACTTGCATAAGGGCTGCTGAAAGTGGTTGTGAGTGTCAACACTATATGGGTAAAAGTACTGGGATGCGTGAACCAGCAGGCACTTTGATGACTTTAACATGGAGTTGGTCCTCCATTTGCAGCTATAACAGTTTTTAAAGGCTTTCCACAATATTTTGGAGCTTCTGAGGCAGTTTGTGCCCATTCATTCTGTAGGGCAATTATGATGTTGGACAATAAGCCCTGGCTAGCATATCTCTGTTTCATTCCAGTTCATCCCAAAGGTGCTGGGTGGGGTTGAGGTCAGGGCTCTGTAAGGGCCAGTCAGGTTCTTCTACACTGAACTAATCCAGCCATTTGTTTATGGAGCTCGCTTTGTACAGTGGGGCGCAGTCACGCTGGAATAGAAAAGGTTCTTTCCTAAACTGGGTCCATAAAATTACATGGTGTTGTCCAAAATGTCTTGGTATGCTGAAGCATTAAGATTAAGATAAATCGCCAGACCCTTAAAACCAGGTGTGTCCAAATAATTGTGTCCGTTTAGTGTTTGTATTTAACAGGTTTTTTAAACTTCTTATAGGTCTAAATTTTCTGTAATTGACATCCTGCACTTGAGTTTCGTACTCAAATCCAATGTGCTAGAAATACAGTACCAAAAACACAAACATATTTTGACAGTAATCAGTTACTTACTGCAATGGATCTGCTGTTTGTCAGATAAAAGAGGCTGCGTCCCTCTTGTCGAGCTTCACAGAGCCTGCCGTCTCCGTGCTGGCCAGCCAGCCGTGAAGGCGCAGTAATGCTTTCCTTGCTTTGGTGGCATAACAGCACATCAGTGTAGGGGGGAGAGAGAGAGCATCAGTTGTGTGTGTGTGTGTGTGTGTGTGTGTGGAGCGCTGCAGCAGTCTTTCTCTCTCTCTCTCTCTCTCTCTCTCTCTCTCTAATTCTCTTTCTTCTGAAGCTCACAGTAGCAGCAGTATCAACAGCAGCAGCAGCAGGTTTTCTGTCTCTTGGTCAAGGCTGACAAAGCTGACTAGAAAGAGGGGGGGCAGGTAACAAAATTGTGATTAATGGCTTTGTGCGGCCACCTAACAAAACAAAAAACAGCTTCCTCCTGGACCCCAGCACAGAGAGGTAAGGTGTCAGGTAAAGTGGCCCAGGCAGCGGAGGGAAGCCTCTGTATCCATTGTCTGGTTTTAATGTCTCTTTTTTGTGTCCTTAGCCAAATCCGACGGCTCTCAAACTCCTGGGGAGAAGCAGAGGCATTGACGTTGCGGAATCTCGTCCACAGAACACCAGACGAAGTAGTCACAGACTGTTCTCCGGGACCACCAGGCCTCCGCAGGTCAACCTCCTGAACAGCCTCAACAGCCTCCCTCTTAACGGCCACCTCCGCACCCAGCATCCCCATTACAGTGGCCCCACAGCTCCACCTGCCCCGGGCAAACCAGCCCAGCGCAACACAGCGTCCAGACAGCGCTCTGGAATTGCACGCAGAAGCCTGACGAAGGTGAGGAGCGAGCGCAAGGGGGTTTGCCTTTGGCAGTGGACAGGTGCACACCACCTGTTTGTTTGTTTGTTTGTTTGTTTGTTTGTTTGTTTGTTTGTTAGGCTATGCTCATTTCAACAAGTAATGTTTTGGTAATGGCATGTATGATTCTTGTGGAATAATATGTTTGTTGTGGTGTTTTCCAGTTTGACAGTTTTTCTTGTAGATTCATGCTTTCACAGTAGCTGGTCAAGATGTCAAAAACTATTTCTCACGAAGAAGTTATGGCTATTACATAATGCAAGTTTATTGATGTGTTTAAAGGTTAGTGTGAAAAACAGACATTCTTTAGTGTATTTTATAAATCAGTAATGTTGCTTATGGGTATTTTATGTGCACTTACTATTGTATTTTGCGTGCTGGGCACAGTTAGCAGTTTAATTACGTTGGAGGATTTTTTTCAAGTGATCAGGTGATTCAGACAGTACCTGTGTTCATGTGCACGCTGTCTGAGAATGCAGGAACTTTTTCTACGTCTCTGAAAAGATAAGTGCTTAATTATTGACAGCTCTCTGGTTGAAGGAGGTGCAGAGGCCAGCTGGTGGCGTACATCACTTGAGGCTGTTGCATGTTCTGTTTGAAAACAAGAGAAATGTAAAAGGAAGAATATTTATTATAGCGTATATTTTATGGCGTATGGTTCTGATATTTTAGGGCAGTTTTGAAGCAAAAAATTCTCCCTCCTCTGTTGCCGTTCCATAAGCTCATGAGTCATATCTTGGTTATGTAAGCCCCCCCCCCATCTGGTTGAGAGGCTCATTCCTCTCAGCTGAGCAGTGACTCCCTCACTTTCTCCCTCTCCCTCTCTCTCTTTCTGTCTCTCTATGTCTATCTCTCCACCCTCCCATGCATGGGATGCACCATTAATAGCTGACCGGGCGATTGCGGGCCACATAATCGCGCACAGAGGACTCGGCCTGCCGCGGACTCTGACCTGCCCGTTGGCCAGTTAGTGCTGACTTCTTTCTCTTCTCCCCATCTCAGGGATTGCGCAACACCCTGTAAAAGCAGGCACATCTCTCTCTCTCTCTTTCTTTCTCTCTCTTTCTCTCTCTCTCTCTCTCTCTCTCTCTCTCTCTCTCTCCCTATCCTTTTCCTTCTTTCGCTCTTTCTCTGTTGC
>JBBKCR010000122.1:1059067-1088091 GCA_037577295.1 Ladigesia roloffi
CTCTCTCTCTCTCTCTCTCTCTCTCTCTCTCACTATCCTTTTCATTCTTTCGCTCTTTCTCTGTTGCTGCGTCACCAAATTTTGTTCTACAGAGTATTCTTAAGTGGGAGCATGCCAAAAAAGACAATGTCCTGGAAGACAAAGAGAAACCCCACACATTAATGTAAATTGTTTAATGTAAGAGGATTTATACAAATTTCTAAGAACTTTTGAGCTGTTGGTTCTTTTGTAACACAATACAAGGAGCACCTGGCCTTTTCTAATGGGAAAATAACATGTTGAAAGGAGAGAAAAATATGTTCTGAAAGAGATTTTAATTTGTGTTACTGATAAATAATATGTTTCAAAATATCCTTTGGAATTTTATTCCTCATATTTCGATTTCACTGTAGATTTTCCATGACTGTCTGATTCTAAGCTTTCTAGGGCGGATGGACTCACAGGCATGTCAGCACATCTGATGTAGGAGGGTGAAGCCTCTTCTAGTGAAAATTAAAATTCGGCCCACCCAGAGAGAACACAGCCACATTAAACAATGCCTGGTCACGATCAGCACACAGCGCTGCTGAGATTTGAACCAGAGTGGTAGTGGGAGACTTCGCTTCTTCATTGTTAAGCTGTAAAATTCTAGAGTGAGTCACTGGTGGGAGATAATTCATAGTCATATAGTTTTATGTCAAGCATTATGCATGGCACTTTGATGGCCCTTGCACTGTCAATGTGCTAGAATCATCCGCCAGTTGCTGTTAGCGTTAGCGAGTGTGCACTGGACCGGTCAACAAGCAACAGGGTAGATGAGCTGAGGCGGGGTCAAAGTGCAAACACAGTCTGATCACACAGGTCACCTGGAGCTGACAGCTCGTGAGGAACAGCGCTAACTCTGTCTGTTCACATTAGACCGCCGCCACCATGCGCGCCGTCATTTCGGGTTGTGAAATAAGTAATGTCACATAATAAGATAAGTGTTGGCTGGAGGCCTGGTTTGAAGCTGGGGTTCTCTAGCAAAACAAGATTTGTTAGCTAGAGAACAATCTTAGATTCCTAGAAGAATTTCTAGTAAGCAATTTGGTGATCTGTTAGCAGTTAGCATGACAAATTCTGTCACATTATAATATGTGCGGATGTAGTTTGGGCTTCTAGAGCATTCAGCAACTACATACAAACTAATCAACAATTATCTGTGTGTGGTAATGGATTCACCTGCTTAGTAACTAGTATCTGATGTCTTTTTCTGTCTTATTCTAACTTATTATCTTATTCTAACAGCTTTGTTTACCAACGTTTTACACTGATTTGCTGTTACATATACGATATGGCAACTAGTCTGCAAACCCCAGGAACACTAAAAATGATGATTAGCAGCTGGGAAAGGTAATTAACATAGATTCTGAATTGATTAATAAAACAATCCGATTTTAATATGTAGTCTTAACATAAATTGAACAGGGCAGTATTAAAGGAGCCAAAGCAATTATTTCATAGTTCATATAAAAAAGCTATTTAATCAGCTACATTCAAATATAACTAAGATGCTTGTTATTTACAAATACAGAAAACATCAAAGCTATAGAAGTAAAAAAAAAACAGATGCAGTGTCACTGGTTATTTGCAATCATGTGGTGTTTACAGATTCCCACTCTTAACCATGAAAGGGAGCGGGCATTGTTAAAATGTCATCATGCACTGTGATGTTATATATTTGACACAGCACCCACCCTTTCTTTTTAGTTATGAAAGGAGGTACAAGGAGCAGACATTTGCCCTTGAAAACGATCACTCATTTCCGAGATCAGCAGTGCTGACTTCTTCTCCAGTTACTTCTGCTCCATAGCACTGCTACACAAAGCACTTTTCCTAGGGACTGAAATAGCAGCATCGTGAGCTTGGGTCTCCATTAAACCTCTCTAAGCCGCCTCTCGCTGTGCAGCTTTACTTTGGTTACTGATCTTAAATTACATGTGCTGTGGGAATTAAGGCATTGCAAGATTTTTTTATGATGATTTTGTGAGATGGTTATCAGCATTGTGAAGATCAGAGTAGGGCTAATCTGATTGGCTTCTGGTTGCATCAGGAGGCAAACTAAAAGTAACATGGCCATGATAACAGTGCGGGGAGTTGTGAAGACTAGAATTGAGTCACTGAAAAATACCCATGACTCAAGTGCTATTCTCAGCTCTCACAGTTCCTCCTTAACAGTTTGCAACCACACCTTGGGACAAGCCGTGGCCTGGAGCCATTTGCTGGTTGAGTCAGCTCTTTAGTGCTGTATAAGCTTGTCCGAGGTGTTTAGCATTTTCTTATATAACTAAACTGTGGGGGGGGATTTTGAATTAATGTGAATCATTATCATACATTATGCCGCGAATTTCAAATATCGAATGCTTGACTAAAATTTGGCTTGTTCACTCTAAAATGTTTTATACAAACAAGTGTTTATTTGTTATATTAATGATTCAAATTGGTGCTGATGTATGATAATTGGAGCATTGGGACTGTTATTATACAGGAGTGCAACATGATTGTAAAATTGCTATCATGATACAGCATTTAGCTTTATGAAACATAATACGAGAAGACATGTCGGTTTTTTTACTGTACAAGAGATCGCTGTTTCGGATGTTTAAGGAGGTAAAAATGAACCATAATTCATCCTGAAAAACTCCTAGAGAATTTTTGTTTGTTGTTTGTTGTTGAGCTTGTCGCAATTATTTCCTAATTGCCTGATTGCTATCATTTGAGGCTTTAATTTGTGCCTGCAATTAATTCATTGTTATTCATAGGCGAATTCATCACCAGCTAAAATTGTACGCTTAAAACAAGCCCAGTTGTTGTTTAAACCAGCAACATATTAATAATTGTGGTTTTCCTGGCTTGACATTTAAGTAGATGTCATTGGTGCTTTATCAGCATGACTTCTGCTGACTTTTGCTTTACCGCAACCTTCTGACCAGTCAGAAAGGTTTTGCATAAAGCACCACCCAAATTGTATATGTTTTATTTCTGTTTATTTTCATAGGGTCAAAGGAAGATGAATGGTGAAGTTCCACCAACCATTACTATGGCTTTGATCAATCCTCAGGCCCTTCCACCAACCCCTGAGAGCAAACAGTCTTCCACCCAGCAGCTCTCAATCAGTGTGTAAGTAACTTCAAGCTTCCTTAGTAAAACCCATTCCTGGTTCAGTTTCTAATCTTAGATTTGTTTTCTAATCTCTTTCTCCAACATTAATCTCAACCCACATGTTCTAATATGCTGCTGCTGAACACCTACACACGTTGCATCACCAGTCTTTAGGCTGGAGCAAAACTCTGGAGTCAAGTAAATCATCAAGAATGTGGTCGAGCATGTATGCTATTGGGTTACTGCTTAAAAGAGTACTGCTAATCTCTTCTGCAGTAACTGCCCATTTGCTTTTATTATAAGTGAGTGTTAGGTCAACAAGTGTTCTGCTCTTATCTAAGTACAAAGAAAAACACTGACATTGTTACCTGACAGCAGGTTTAAAACTGATTAAATATTTATTTTAAATGTGTTGCTTCTTTTATTTGCTCCAAACAGTCACATGTTCGTTACCCTGAGCAGGTTTTTAAATAAGAGGGCTGTCAGGGCATCATAGGCTTTGTGTCATTATATAACATTAAATTCATGTGTCACACGTGATTTACAGTATAAGGAAACAGGTTTTAGGACAGTGTGAGAACCAGAGGAGAGTTCTAAGCACCAAAATCTTAATGTAGGGAGTAGTGTAAGTAAATCTGGAAAGAAGATACTTTCTGAAAATTTGAACACCTTTGGCAGCTCATTTCACCAGTGAGAACCACGAAAGAGATAAGGCTGGACTGGGTTTGCTTCTTGTGTGGGGGAGGCAGAGCCAGGCAAGGTGGAGGAAGCGAGTAGACCCTTAAGCCTGATTCATAGGATTGAGGTAGTTGTGTACAGACACACATTCCATTCTTTAGGAAAGGATTATTGATTTTAATTTAATTCTGGCAGCCGTGGGTAGCTAATGTAGGTCAGTTAGCAGTGCGGTGACATGTAAACTTTCAAGTTAACATTTGGCGGAAATCACTTATCTGCAAATCCTGGATGGAAACGTATGTAATTGCGGCTTTTTTTGTGGTCGAGCAACACTGAAACTGTAATCTCTGTTTAGGTGTGCTGCGCTATACTCGTACACCCCGCATCGCCCTGAAGAGCTGGAACTGAGGAAGGGTGAAATGGTTGGTGTTTATGGGAAGTTCAAGGAGGGCTGGTTACGTGGTCTCTCGCTCCGAACTGGCAAAGTGGGCATCCTACCTGCCAACTACGTCACACCTGTGCTCAGGTAATAGAATACTGGTTCTCCTACGTACCTACACAGTTGGCCTTTGTGTAATCTCACATTCCACAGAAAAACCTAGTCAGCAGCCTCTGGAAAACGTAACTCAAAGCTTTGTTCTAATTTTGTCTTGCATTTGTGTTCTTGTAATGTCTTGGTCGGGCCTGTTAAAATTCTTTGACCTATTCTGGAATTTGAACTTATTGTGCTGTGTTGACTTGTTTCTTGCAGAACGTCTGCAAGGTTCCTTGAGCATCCAAAGCCTGCTACGCCCATTACAAGTTCTGCTGTGTCTATGAAGAGGTACACACCCCAGAAGCCCCAGGCTGTGGTTCTGGCGCTGGATAAAGTAAAGACTGATGGGACTTCTGCTGCCCCAGTAATTGCCATGCCGCCTCAGTCAGCCATGTCAGCTGGCGTTGCAGCAAGAGCCCCTCAGGCAGGAGGCAAGCCAGGCTGGGATACGGTCAGACGGGCCTTCCAGCCCTCACACAGAGGTGAGGACCACAGAGCTGTAACATGCAGCATATGTTGGGTCTGCACATAGGGATGGGTAATATATAACCAAAGATATAGATCCTGTATACTTGGTCAAATTCACAAAACATTGGAATAAAGTAACAGACCACAATTTATTTCAATTCAGCATCTCTAAGAGTATAAGATCCATTCCATGCCAGTGTCTGTTAAATCCCTGCACAAGCACCTCATTCTGATTTATATGGTACTGATTAGTGATCACCTGGCTGAATCAAATCATAATTTATGAGGGAACATATAAAAACACTGTAATCAACACCCTCCTCTCGCAATGGTGACCATTTGGGTGGCAAAACACTACTAGAAGTTTGTCAAAGGTAATTATTGCCATTTTGAATTAATTTCCATTAAAAATGACGTCAAAGCTTTTCTAGAAACAATAAAACCTGAGAAACTGAAAATTTTTCAAAGCAGACTAAAGCTATCCAGAAGCTACAATTAGGAACAACTATTATAAAGCTACACCACTTCTAAACCTTTTAATTAAACAGTCAGTAAGTCAGTGTTGTAGAACTACTGATAGTATGCTGAGAAAAGATTATTGTGTCATAATTTATCACAATAATATTTTGCTCTCTTACTTAATAATAATAATAGTATTAATATAATGTTTTATTCGTGTAACAGATTTCACAAGTCTGTGTCACTGCTTAGTAGTCTGCCCCAAGCCAAAATATATGTGATTGTTTTATACGGATAACAATATAAAGTATTTATAGCAAGTCCATTTCCATTTGAAGCAGTATTCAGTTCCTTCTGTTTTCTAGGGTCACCACATCGCAGCAGCTACCATTCCCAAAATCCTGCTCCAAGCTTTCAACCTCCCCCTCAGGATCTGGGACAGATCTATGGTTTTGGCCGCTCCCCTGTTCTACCCAGGAAGAGAAATGGTTTGTTTACAAATCCCATCAGGCCACAGCATTGGACTAATGAAGGACTGACACCCTCTGCTGGTGGCTACTATACAATGGATGCCAGATATTCTTTTTCTAAAGAAACCTCCATGCTTCCTCAGTCCATTCTGGTAAAGCCAGATTCGCATAGACACAACACAGAAAAGGTAAACAATGTATTTAATAAACATCTTTTAAATTTTTGTTTACAGTGTTTGAATGTGGTAGCATATATTTATCACTTTAGTTCAAAAGTCCTGAGCCACCACTTATTTCTTTGAATTCGGAATATATTTAATATAATCAATTCAGTATGCCATAGAAAATTTGACAGGCATAAAATATAACTTTTGCATCAACAAGGAGATTCAAAGGATGATAAAATGTGGGGTGGTGTCTAAAAAATGTTTGGAGTCTGAAATTTACTTTTTAAATTTTGCACTGGAGCTCTGGAGCAAACAAGACTAATGTAGCTTACAAGTAGTGGAAGCTTGTAAACATGATTTAGCATTGAGGTATCTTATATAGACTTGTATAAGAGTTCAGACACTATACTAGCTATGAAAATGTTACTTCACACTCTACTTCAGTCTCTAATCATCAGGCCATCAGCTGGTGGCCTGTTGGTTTATGAGTCATTACTCAACAACAACCTGGTTTAAATTTCCACTACCTCTTAACCATATTAGATGCATAGCCTCATTGCAAAACGTAATACACCAAACACATCTCGACTGATCAGCTGATCAGTGACCAATATAACCAAATCAGTTATATCAAACATAACAAAGAATATGAAATGAAAAGATTAAAAAAAAGCCTAAAAATGCTTATTTTTATAGTGTACAGCCAAAATATCCTCACAAAACACTTTAATTTTATTTTAAATACATTTCCCTTAACGAAAATGTAAAAGTATACCTGTATCCATACTTTACAGTTTACACTGAACTGCTGCAGTGCTAGAATGTAAATACACCTTTATAGACTGTTCTGTAATTAATGCACGGGTGTTTTCTTTGGCATGCACTGTGGTTTTCTTTGGTATAAACGGGGCAAATACAGTAATAATTGAATGTAATTATTTAGTAATAAAAATACAGTAAAATTTAGGGGTAATCACCAATAAATTTTACAGTTTATTAATTTACTGTTCATCCAGGACATCTTATTCAGGTGCTTCAGGAGGAGTCGTATTATAGTAATCTGCCAGTTAAAGAAAACACTGGAGAACAACTGAGCTCAACAGCCTCTTTTAATTTAGTTTACAGTAATAAAAATACTGCTAATAAAAATGTGAAAAACAAGAGAAAAACTATGCCCATACTTGGACTTTTATATATTTAACCATACCTGGACTTTTATATGGTAATATAGATTCATTTCCATTACTATTTATGATACAAAATTAGTAAATCATATTCTCCTTAGTAATTCATAACTAAAATGCTAATAAAAAAAGACATGAAACATGCTAAAAAAAAAAAACGCATACAATTATAAGTAAGGTTCTCTAAGAAATTATCAGAAAAAAACTGATTCCGCGACTCCAGACCCGCGTAATCTGGGGGATTACTTGAACCCTAACAGCCTGTATAAGCACGTAATCATTTTTTGTGGGCAGAAATGCCGTCAAATGTCATTTCTTGTCTGGAACTCTCGAGTCATTTGTCCTATATGTCCCACACACTTATGATGACATCTAGAATCGATAAAGCTGTGGCTTGTTGCGATGGCCAGACAGCAATGTCTGACTGGCGGTGTGAGATAAAACAGAAGCGATGTTGCTAGCTGGTGTCCATGCTAGGCTAGCCTGAATAGACCAACAGCTCCTTCTCCTTATAAGTCTGAAAGACTAAGTTACCTCAAACTGTAGCTGCCTACAATAAGTCAATACCTCTGACTCAGATTAGCTGCTTTACAATTAAATTAAAACTCATTCCACATGGAGTATTACAACACATTTACCAGATTATCCTGTATACACCCCTTTTAAAATACTAGTGTGATTCATATGATGTAATCATGTTTGTTTTTCTTTTTCTTTAGCCCGTTAAGTCAGTGCGCTTCTTGACTGAAGAAGTTCCCCAAACCACGGCGAGGATTAGCTCAGTTTCGTCTGGAGCGCAGAACATCGGAAATTCTCAAAGTTTCTCCACAGCTCTGGAGCACTGGAACCCATCAGCCATCTTGGGTCGGGATGGAAGTGTTTCAGTCCTCAAAGACACAAAGACACTTCTTCAGAGGAAAGGTTCTGCTCAGAATCATGCCACTATGGACGGTCTCCCAATAAGCATGAAACCAACAATAATCAACACCCAGTCCAGTCCCAGCAGGTATATGCTGCCTCTCAGTTGCCTTAACATCAACACAAATCAGAAATTTGCAGTTAATTTAGCTCAAACATTTTGATTGCAAGTTGTCTATAAAGAATAATGGTTGTTTTTTTTTTACCCAAACATTATGCGACTGATTAAGAAAACAGGCTAGCTTACTCTTTTAGGTTAAAATCCTCATGGAAACGTAATAGTCCAAGATGGACTCTGAATTGAACATTTGATATTTTCCCTTTGAAATGATTATACAAGTGACTTTTATTACCTTATGACTAATATTACTCCTGAGTAACTGCAATTTATGTGTGATGGTGGTATATATTTTCACATTCTTTCTTTCAGACACAGAGTGGTGATGGGATACAATGCACAGACGGATGCAGAGCTGAACCTTCTGGAGGGAGAGATGGTCCTGGTCCAAAAGCCTCGACCAGATGGACGGGTTTTAGTGACGCAGGAGATCACCGGACGAACAGGCCTTTTCCAGAACAAAATTCTGGACATATTACACAAAGTTGTCTGAGAGCCACTGTTACTGTATTTGTGTGTGTTCATGGTCCACTACTGAACAGTGTTTCTTCTGGAATAATGTGGAGTGAGTCTGTTGCGTAAAATAACTCAACATGAAAGCAATATACTCTATTTGTTTCAGTGCACAGCATGCCTCGTCTCAGCCAGCAGACACAAACAGACCCCAGATCCTGCTCAAACATTGTCCTGTGTAATTAACAGATACTAGTGCCTTTGTTTGGGGTTTTGATGCCCATATGCACTTTGATTTTAACAGATTGTTAGGTTGAAACCTGCTTGTATTCTTGACACTTGAAAAAGTCTGTTAAAACAGACCGCAGACTGTCTACGAAAGCACACGATTCTCTTGTCCGAATGCAGTAACCATGCAGAGTGGGTTTGTCATCATTATGCCACCTTGAAACATGTTTGCACCTCACCTCTTGAAACAGGCAGAAATTGATTCTGTCCTTTACCCCTGTGATTTAATGAAAGCTAATCCTCTGTATTTGTTCACTTTATTTTTGAAATCCAGATATATATAAAAATAAATTATTCATGATAAAGTTGTGCTGTGTTGTTATTAATATTACTATTATTATGGTGGCCTAGTGATTTGGGAGTTGCCCCTGCTATCAGAAGGCTGTGGGTTTGAATCCCAGGACTGCTAGTGGTATCACTGAGGGTCCCTTGAGCAAGGAACCATCACTGCTTCACTTGATGATGGGTTAATGTTGAGAAAGAATTTCATATAGTTAAAACTGTGCTGTCATGTGCTTTGATAATTAGCGATCTCTTTTATTATTATTTTGTTATTGCCTCGGTACACTTGGAATGCAGCGGGCACATTTTAACCATATACTTTTCAGGAAAATGCAAGGCTTATCAGTGGATAAAAGATACTCTAAATATCTTAACAAAAACTAAATCATCATCATCTTCAGAACAGAACAGAACAAACTGTCTTATGTGTAATTAAGAATTTGGAATAAGAATTTGTCCATATTCATACTGTAGAACTTTTATGAAATCAGACACTGAGGTTGGACGAGAAGACCTGGCTCACAATCTTACAGTTCAACCCAAAGGGTTGAGGTCAGGACTCTATGGGACAGTCCCGTTGTTCCACACTGAATTCATCCAACCATGTATTTATGGACCTTGTTTTGTGCACTGGGACACAGTCATGCTGGAAAAGAAAATGTTCTTCTCCAAACCGTGTCCACAAAGTTGGAAGCATGGCATTGTTCGAAATGTATTTTTACGCACTTCTATTTTTCTTCAGTGGAAAAACGGAACCTGTCCCAAACCCTGGAAAAACAGGTATGTCCCAATACTTTTCTCCACATTATGCACCTACCCACTGCGCAGCCTCCGTGCATCCAAGTGAAAGGGGCCAGTCCGGGGATGGGCATCTGGACATGGACAAATAACAGCGGATGATTTCAGACATACGGAGTACTCATCAGAAACCTCGACATTTATCTCCACCTGTTTAACGACGACACATTAAAGAGTCAAGAATGCCGGTAAGAGAGAAAAATCTCTCTCCTTTACAGATCTAGTGGCTGCCCTCCTCGTTTATCCTATTAGTCGGACTAGCAGGCTAGTTACATAGCCGGTACATTTCGAATGAAAATTAGTAAAACATTTACAATGACCATGAGCTTGTTAATTAAGATTAAGAAAATACATTTTTCAGCTGGGTGTATGCGAATGTCTATACCTCAAAAGTGGTCTGGCAGTGACGATTCGTAGGATTTGTTTATGTTTAGCCAGCTAACGCTTGTTAGCCGAATACCAATGGTTGACTTTCTGGGCAAATAACGTTAACTTGGGATAACTGAACGTGAATCCTAAAAAAGCCCAGAAAGCTACGAATCTAACCTGGCATTAAAGTCTAGCTCATCAACCCGTGTATTAGCTGTTTAGGTGTCTTTCATACTGACAGGTCTCGAGCTCATTGCTCTGCTATTGCTTAGCAACCGTAAGGCCGTGGGTGTGAACACGCACTGGTTTCGAAATAATGTCGTAAATAGCTCTAAGATACAAAAATAGACAAATAAGTAGTCGTTGCTTGTGTCACCCTTTAATTTCATTCGGAATTATATTGTTATTGTTAGGCCTTATCATGAAAATTTGTATCGGGTGTTTACATTTGACAGATACACAACATGGTAAAAAGTACTGGGACACTAACATACAAATAAAAACATTTAAGAGAGTAATTGCTCATGTCACTCGTTATTTCCGTTCGGAATCATGTAGTTGTCAGGAACTTTCTTAATTTTTTATATCAGATGTTTACACACAAATTGGAAGCATGTATTTGTCCAGAATGTCTTGGTATTCGAAAGTATTAAGAACAAGCTCTTCATTGGTAGTAGGGGTCCTAAAACTAGCCTTGAAAAACAGGTGTATCCCAATGCTTTTCTCCATATTGTATGCCTACTGGAAAATCAGAGTGTTTAGCTTTTGCTACAGTGCTGTGCAAAAATACTTTCATCTTATTAATTTTACCTCATTTTATAAAAGTGAACGGAGCAGTTCAGCAGACATTGACATTCTATACTTGTCATGTACACATTAGCCTACATCTTTCGCATTGGGACGTCCCTAATTCCCTATAATCTGAAGATGTGTTGGTAAATTTTCTGTGTTTCCTTTAACTAGTATTTGTTGTAATCTAATTATTTGTTGTAATCCAATTAAAATCCTGAATAATGCTGCCTCACCTAATCATTAGCTGACCCTGTGATCAACTTTGTCTTTATTTCAGAGCAACAAGCTTGATAAACCAGAAAAGCCAGAGGTCAGCGACAATGTCAAAGTGGTGGTGCGATGTCGACCCCTCAACCAAAAAGAAAAAATGATGGGATACAAACAGTCTGTCACTGTGGATGAAATGCGAGGAACCATCACTGTGAATAAACATGAGACGCCTAACGAGCCACCGAAGACCTTCACATTCGATACAGTATTTAGTCCCGACAGCAAACAGCTGGATGTCTACAATTTAACAGCCCGGCCCATTATTGATTCAGTATTAGAGGGATACAATGGCAAGTAATATTGGACAGTGAATCTCATTCACATTCCAGAGGCTAATTTTGCTTGTTTAAACACATCACCTTGTCAGATTAGAGCCAAATCACTTGTATTAGAAAAGAAAAAAAAATTAGTGTAGTGCATTTTGAGATTTAGAGCCACTTTCTTTGAGTATTAAGGAAATATCTAGTGGCTCTGAGTATTGTGTCTAAGCTTAATATCTTAGTGTGTTTCATGCTACTCTACAGTTAGTGAATATGAAACTGAATTTTGATGGAAAAAAAGTTGGAATTGCAAATAATATGAGCAATGTATTTCTTTCTAGGGACCATATTTGCATATGGTCAAACAGGTACTGGAAAGACCTTCACCATGGAGGGAGTGAGAGCGGTGCCAGAACTTCTAGGGATCATTCCAAATTCATTCGCTCACATTTTTGGTCACATTGCTAAAGCAGAGGGAGACACAAGGTGAGCACAGAACTCTTTCAGATTCAAAAGGAAAGTCCGCCATTCTACCATTTACATTTCAGGTTTAAGCTTTATGGTAATTGGGTAAATTAGGACAAAAATAGTGGTGTGCTGCCCCATCAACAAAAAAAATTACGTTGATCTTGATGGAAGTTTATAAGGCTTCACATTATTATACCCATTTGTTAAATCACGATTAATATGTTGTGCTTGCCCTTGATGAGGAAGGAGTGTGATGTCAGCTGACACTACATAATTAGTGTACTCCTCCAAGCATGTTTAGTTGTTCAATGACATTTCGTTTTCAGCACTTTTAAAACAAATGTGGGGGTATTTTGTACAGTGGGGGATATAATTATACAATCCGCTGCTGAAGTTTGCTGAATTCCAAAAACATAAACAGTCTAATTTATGAGGTAGTTTCATTTTTATGGAGAGAGACAGAATATTACCTAAAAATCAAGAAAAAACATGTTACACAGAATTGCTTTGCATACCCCTGAGTGAAATAAGTATTTCATCCCCTACAACCTAGCCAGACTTCTGTGTCCCACAGAGTGTAATATGTTTACAATACCGGCACACAGCCAATCAGTCTATCAATTACACATATTCCTGATCTTAACTCATTATGTATATAAAGCACACCTGTCTACAGAATTAGTTTCTTCAATTCCAACCTGTTCACCACTATGGGCAAGACCAAAGCGATGTCAAAGGACATGAGGGACAAGGCTGTAGATGTGCACCAGGCTGAAATGGGTTATAAGGCCATCGGCAAGAAGCTTGGTTAGAAGGTGACAACAGGTACAAATATTTGGAAATGGAAAAAAATATAAAATCAATTTCCCTCAGTCAGGAGGTCATGGGCTGATGACAATCATGCGAAAGGTGAGGGATCAGCAAATAACTACACAGGAGGAGCTTGTTAATGTTCTGAAGGCAACATCTGTTTGCAACACTGGCACATAGCCAGCCTGTGGGTACCAGCAGTCTGGCCAGGTTCAAATACTTATTTCACTCAATGACATGCAAATTCATAACTTTCGCCATCACAAGCTGATTGCATCGAATGACTGTGGGAGTCCCAGTTTGGTGTTTGTATATTATTTCCAAATAGTTACTTGTATAATTTTTATAATCAAGTTATTTTCCAAAAATGTTGGTTTGCTCAGGCCAATATATGATTGTATGTAGTATGTATATCTGTATAAAAATTAAATGTATATACACTTGTTCACACAAATGAATTTTCATGTGCCCCCCACAGATGTAGTGCTCAACCAAATGTTGTTTTTCCCCATGGCAGGTTTTTAGTTAGAGTTTCATATTTGGAAATATACAATGAGGAAGTAAGGGACTTGTTGGGGAAGGACCAAATGCAGAGACTGGAGGTGAGAATCTGATAGGTTTTGCCGTATCCTTGAGCTTCAAGTGTACCTTTTGATCATGCAGTTCATTTAAGCTTAAGTATGTTTTACCAGTGGAGTGACAACATAAGTGCTAACTTATGTATTTTTTTTTCTCATCAGATAAAATTACTGCTTCTACGAACTTTTAGCTGTGTTTACCGAAAACCCCCCCAAAAATAGCTTGATGAATAGATATAAAAGAGAAACTCAGCAGTATCTTGCCCATGACTTTGACTTATCTACTTTCCACTTCCTCTGCTTTTTCCAGTTAATGTTTCTAACCCTTTCTTTGTGTTTGTAAATCCCGTACACAGGTGAAAGAAAGGCCAGACGTGGGAGTCTATATCAAAGACCTTTCGGGCTATGTTGTAAACAATGCAGATGATATGGATAGAATTATGACTCTTGGCCACAAGAACCGTAAGCCTTTATTATTATTAGTACACATGTAGTTTTCCTCAGGTGAAATATTGAAAATGTACCATATTTTGTCCTCAGTAAAACATATTTGATCTCTAATATCATCTGAGATATCCATATTTTTGTTCAAGAACTTACTGCAGTTTCTCCAAACATTCCTGGTGCATTTGATTGCAGGTTCTGTCGGTGCTACCAATATGAATGAGCACAGCTCCCGGTCTCACGCCATCTTCACTATCACTATTGAGTGCAGTGAGAAGGGCATTGATGGAAACCAGCATGTGCGCATGGGTAAACTGCACCTGGTGGACCTTGCGGTGAGGAATCCAAGCTCTATAGCATGTCACTCTTAACAGTGATGTTTTTTTGTTTTTTATTGCTGTAAAGTATGGTGAGGTGATGTATTTTTGTTGCTGCCCAGGGATCTGAGAGGCAGGGGAAGACTGGTGCTACTGGACAGCGTCTTAAAGAGGCCACAAAGATCAACCTCTCCCTGTCTACCCTGGGCAATGTCATCTCTGCTTTGGTGGATGGGAAGAGCACACACGTGCCCTACAGGAACTCCAAACTCACTCGCCTTCTGCAGGACTCTCTGGGAGGAAACTCTAAAACTATGATGGTATGAATTTGCATAGAACCCCGATTCTCAGTGGTTTGGTTTGCTGATACTGATGCTGCAAATGAATCATTTGTAATGACGCAGCATCATTGTTCCCGTTTGCTACTGATTTTCATTTGATTTACCTGATATTTTGTCGAAAAGGTTACAGCAGTGCTTAAACAGTACTTAATTGCTGCTTTTCTTTCAGTGTGCAAACATTGGGCCAGCAGACTACAACTATGATGAAACTATTAGCACTTTGCGCTACGCTAACAGAGCAAAGAACATCAAGAATAAAGCCAGAATCAACGAGGACCCCAAAGATGCTCTATTACGTCAGTTTCAGAAGGAAATTGAAGAGCTCAAGAGAAAGCTGGAAGAAGGTACATTAATGTATATGTATGTCTGTGTGCTTGTTATAAATATATATATAATGTTAAGATATATACTATTAAGGCCTTTGGTTTCTTTGAGCTGCATGTGTTGGCTGATTACCTACAGACACACCTTTTTTGTTTACAATTTATTTGACATCATGTCAAATAAGATAATGCTAAACTGAACCTGCTTCAGTATCCTCACTGTAGATCTACTCTTGATGTTTGGCTTTCTGCAGGAGAGGAAATCTCAGGGTCAGAGGGAAGTGGGTCTGAAGAGATGGATGAAGGGGAGGATGAGGCTGCAGATGGTGGAGAGAGGCCCAGAAAACGGCGAGGTTAGAGTTCTATGATGATTCTCCTCTAAAAAGCATATTGTATTAATAGTTTAATAGAACTATATTCAATTTCATGATGGGTTCAGTGTCTGTCCGAAGGTGATGTTTCACACTTTTACTCAGACAAGCCAGTGAAGTTAAAAGTAGAAATAAGATTAGATTTATGATCCAGTGTTGAATTTTCTTTCCATCACTGCATTAGCATCCCTTTCATACATTTAAAGTTTTTCACTTGTTTGTTGCATAGAACTTATATCGAAACCATAATGCAAGCTATGAAGCTAAGGCATATGTAATGATTTAATGCACCACTGTTTAGTGAATACTTTTAAAATATAAAAATATTACATTTAGCACCATAAATCTATTACAACTAAGAACAGTTACTGTGCTTGTGGCTGGTCAGTTTTAGTTGGATCTATGCCATGTATAATTGTTAAACCATAATTTGGAATAAAGTAGGTATAAATGGAATAAAACTGCCGAATTGATATGTTTAGTGAAACAAGTGAAAATTGTCAATGGTTCCCACATGTTATAAGGTCACCCAAAGGGCTATTTCTCATGAAATACTAATAGTAAAAGTAGAGTTTCTGTAAGAATGAAAGTGAATTGCCTTTTCCCTTAACTTTTCGCAGTTGGATTTACCCAAATTAGCCTTTGCTAACCAAGATTAAAATGAGATCATGTGTCTTCATCAAGCTTCCAAAAACATGGTGCTATACCACTGAACCTGCTGTGCATCAGGGTAGTTTAGAAAGTAAGCCACATCCTTTGACAATTAACGGCTTTGTCTCTGTGCATCCCCTAGATCTATATCTGTTCTATGCTCTTTGTATCTCTTTATGTCATTTCTGTGCCCTGTGCTACTGCTTTTGCAGCTTCTCTTTCTCTGTGTTGCAGACAGTGGCAGCGGCAGTAGTTCAGGTTCTGCCTGCTCTGTAGTGCAGCACTCTGAGGGTAAAACTCAGACTAGTGAGTGGGATCAGTGTTTCAGTAACCAGCAAGCCCACTTTTCCCTTATACTCTTAACAGTCCTAAGCCTTTTTCTTACTTGTTAACTCTGGACAATGTCTGGAGAATCAGATCCAGACGTTGTCCGCAGTTGCCCTTTCACACATGTAGCACATAGCAGCAGGTTTTCCCACGTTGGACACATTATTACCTTTTGGAAATTCTCTGTGTGGTTTCTGCAAAGGGTGGCGACTTTGTCTGATAATACTGGCGACGTCTTTGACGTGAGTTCATGTTTCCCACTTTAGACATTTTTTTGGTGTCTTTGTGTTAATGAAGCTTCTTCAACCTTGAGTCTGTTGTCTTTCGGTTTCACACCCACTCGATAGCATTGACTGGGTCTGGAAGGGTAAAATTGGTTTGTCTGGTCTGACTGATTTTAAACATTTGCATTGAAGTACGATTTCTTTGGGATAATGTCGAGAAAAGTTCAAGGGTTGCAGTGCCTGTGTGAAAGGGGCTCTAATCTTACCCAGCCCATAACCTTCCACCTTTGCCATCGCCTATGGAAACCCTTCAAGCCGCTTGTTCCCCTATAGACACTGACTCTTGCAAACGTTTGAAGAGAGAGTTGTCTGCACTTGCACATCAGAGTCACACCATGACCACATTGTGACCACACACTTAAAGTGTCACACCTCTCATGTAGATCCTCACACCCTTCAGGATGTAGAGAGCCGCAAATAGGAAGAGGCACATCCTTTCGTTCAAGGGTAGTCGGTGTCCTCTAAAGGTGCTTGGACCAGCATCATTTCCATTTGACATTTAAAACCTCCCAACTTAAACTTCTACTAAAAATGTCTGAATGTCTACTGATGTCAGATCTACAGATCTTAAGGTATTTTTTTTCACACAATGTACAAAATAATCCATGTTAAAATGTTTACATTGAAGTATGTTCTTTTAAAGGGCCCATATCATATAAAACCAAGTGTGAGCACCCCCTCTCTACCCAAGACTTTCTTGATGTTAACATAAACACTGAAGTTTTAAACCATTTGCAAATTTAGCTGCTAAATCAACCTAGATTGAATTCACAGTTACTGTGAGACCATGAAAACCGTCATGTTTACTTGCATTCGCTTCCGGTAAATGAGCCACAACCAAATCATTATGAATGTTTGCATCTGGACTATGTAAACAAGGTGCACTTAAAGGAAAATGTGTATGTGTTTATACAGAAAGAGTATGTATATTTAGCTTGAAAAATTGAGTAAAGAGAAGATGGAAATTCATTACATAAAAAGGAATCAAACCAAATTATATATGGACCACAGAGAAAAAATGTTATTTGTTAGCTTCTATATAACAAAACCCAATACTTTTTCCAAGTACAGTGGATGCTGCTCAATTGACTGAACTTCACTTTTGCTTGCTCTGCATCCTGTAATTGCATGCCAAGGGTTAATCACTGCTAACGCTAAACTGCAATAAGCAAGTAAACAAAAATAACAGTTCCTTCTATAAATCATTGCATCTACAACATATAACCCCCTGTAATGGTCTGCATGGATAGTGTAAGGGTACACGGTATTTGGAAACAGTAGTTTTTGTTCTTTTATCTAATTCTAGTTCATGTATCCACATCAGAATTGGACACAATGTCTTCTGACAATAGAAATAAATTAGAAAGTATTCAAGGACTGTATTTTAATAAAGATTAAAAATAGATATGCTTTTTACATATTAACATTAACAAATTAATAAAAATATTATAAACCAACCAGTGTCCCCTCAGAGGGACCCTCATCGTTGCAAAATATAGTACATTTAATAGGAAAGAGCCAAAACTAATCCATAATGCTGCAAAAGGTCATCACTTTTTTCTGTAGATGATCTAAAGCTGTAGCTAAGTGTTATTAATACTGATGTTATTTGGGATGTTGGATTATTTTTTGTGTATTCGTTTCATTGGTCAGATTGTTTTTTTCCTTAAAGCTTTGTTTTTTTCCTTAAAGCTTTGTATTTCTAAGTATTTATTAGGTAAATTTCAAGTGAATATATGCACTAGAAGTATTTTAAATAGGTAACAAGTTTTTTCCCTACACTGTAAATGCAAAATTTAAACCGCTTAAACAGCAGACACTTTAAATGTAGGTCACTTAATGGTGTCTAGACAGGATGTCCAAATATGATTTAGGGCAATACCATGCCTGTTCTAAGCGCATTCGCTTTCTTTGTTTGTGCTTGACATTCCTGCTGACTCACTGTGTTTGTGGGGGTCGTATATCTATGTATGAATCAGTTAACCACACATAACAGATTAAGATCTTTTTGTAATGATGTGATCTGTTTCTTTCCTTTTCCGATGCAATGTGACGAACTACTGAATTGATTTTCTCCCTAAATTCAAGATCAAAGAGGTTGGTGTATTAGTCTTTTCAGGTACCCAACCTCCTGTCCCTTTTAAACGGAATGCCCTATACAAGTGACCTTTCTTAAAAGGAACCATGACTAGTAAGACGGCTAGACCTTGAAATATGGAAAATATCTCAAACTTTCAACATTTGTTACACTAACACAGTAATTACTATGAAAAGCCTCGTGTTTATATGATGTTTTACACCTAAAATACAAGTCCAATAGATGGTAATGTATAGTTGCAATAACTGGCAGAAAAGCTCCAGGGGATGTGCCATATAAAATGGATGATTTTTAACTTATCATTAAGGGTAATGGGGAAAAAACAGTATTGTTTATGTTTAAAAAATTGGTTTTAGAATTAAAATTGCCATTAAATTTATTGAATTTTATATTAAAATTATCCAACTAGTTACAGTTCCTTTTAAGTCAAAATACTTAAAAAGCACTCAGGCAAGTAGGTGTTCAGTTTCGGTGGTGTTCATTGCCAGTATTACAAATGATTTTCAAAGTGTGTTGGAAAAACGACAAGTCTAAGTGTGGATGTTAATTTTAGTGCCTTGTTCCATTTTATGTGTTGTAAGTAAACACCATATCATAAAATTTATAAGACCTGTTTGACCAGATTAAGCAACCTCTTTGTGTGATTAAGCAGGTGCTTTGTGTGATACTATAGATTAACCACTTTTGTTTTCCTGTTGAACATTTACACTGATGATCATCAAACGAGACACTTTTGTAGCTGAGATGTGTAAAGAACTTGGTAGATAACCTTTACATTGGTGACGGTTAATTAAACCTTCAGATAGTTCTTCAAACTCAATCATCCCGTTTCCAAAAATGGTTCATCTGTGGCATCACATTAAGAACCCTTTGTGGAATTTATGTTGTGACTGAAGTTAAAGCTTATTCAGCTTTTGCCTTAAAATGACTATGCTAATGAATTTAATGTATTGAAATGATTGTGTCCCACTGGCAACAGGGAAGAAGAAGGTATCTCCAGACAAGATGGTGGAGATGCAGGCAAAAATTGAAGAGGAACGCAAGGCCCTGGAGGCCAAGCTGGACATGGAAGAGGAGGAGAGGAACAAAGCACGTGCAGAGCTTGAGAAAAGAGAAAAGGATCTTCTCAAAGCGCAGTACGTCATTGGAACTTGACTTACTATGAGCTGCCCGGTACCCTAGTGCCCTTAATCTACCACATTTTTGGCTAAACAAAAAAAAATTGTAAGGAGAGAGTGCTACTGGTGGAAATTGAACCGTTCAAATATCAGTTAGGATTTACAGATTGGGATTTAAAAGCTTAAAACAAAGAAGAATATCCATGATGTCCTTCACTGAATAAAAAAACCTTTATTATTGCATGGTTATAATTTCTCTCTGTGATGACGGCTCATGGCAAAACTTATGGAAGCTTTTTTTTTATCTAAGTAAAAATTAATTTTAATTCATCTGGCCCTGTGCTTTAACTTTGTAATTTTCTGACTTGTTACGTATCTTATTGTTGTTTTTTTAGTTTTAAAGAATGTGTGATATAATTAATAAGTCGCATGGACGTGATATTCATGGATGAGAAACCGAAAATCCATTTTTTGCAGTCACATAGCTGGTGGTGAATTCTAGTTGTTTAATTCATTTTTACTTAGTATCTAATGATTGTGATGCAGGTATGCTTTGTTTGCAGTGCTAAAGCTCTGGTTTATTCTAGGCAAGAACACCACTTACTGCTTGATAAGCTGTCTGCTCTGGAGAAGAAAGTCATTGTTGGAGGAGTTGACTTGCTGGCAAAGGCTGAGGAGCAGGAGAAACTTCTAGAGGAATCCAACAACGAACTGGAGGAGCGACGGAAAAGAGCCGAGCAGCTCCGCAAAGAACTGGAGGAAAAGGAGGTAACAATCGTTCTTTATGTTTTTATCAATCACTACAGGGACCGTGGTAGTTGTGTGATGACAAAGCATATCGTTTGAATTAGTCCATGTACTTTTAGGAAGTGTAAAGCATTTACTTTGTCCTGCAGTCTTCAAGTGTACACATTTTTGTATTTCCACTGCCAATAGCAAGAGCGTTTGGATATTGAGGAGAAATACACCAGTTTGCAGGAAGAAGCCCAAGGCAAGACCAAGAAATTAAAGAAGGTCTGGACTATGCTGATGGCAGCAAAGTCAGAGGTATGTAAGAATCTCTCTCTCTCTCTCTCTCTCTGTGTTTCTCTCACACACACACACTCTCACACACGGACATGCTACTTTGTCAGTGTCCCTGATCTGCTAAGTATGGTTTACCAACTAAAAATGACCTGCTCACTTGTGGGGTATTGACCATTGATAAACAGGTTTAAGGAGGCACTAACTAATGATGCAGGGCAACAGATTACAGTAATTGTAGAAAATGCACATGTGTGGTCAGTGGAGCTGAAAAAATTGGCAGTGAGTGTACTTATAAATAAAGTAGAACCATTTTTCCTTTTTATTGAAATGGATACATTTGGTTGCATTTGAATTATGGGCTAATTAACTAAAATTAATTAGCCCATAATTAACTCATTTGGTACTGGAGCAAATGTTTACATACACATAATGAATGGATAAATCTGGTGCATATTGCTTCAGCTGCAAAACCTGGCCTTTAAATGGCAAAGATTACTGTGTGCTCATAACAGGTGACATTTGATATGATAAGCACACTGAGTAATGCTTTTGAAGTGATTGTAATTATTATCAAAGCAAACAACTTGTCATGATGGTTAGAAGTGGGTTATGTAAAAATAGCAGCAAACTGTAGCAGATTTTTTTGAGCCGTCTTCTTGGGGCCATACAGCAGCTGCAGTGAGCATGTCTGTTGTACAGAGGTGAAATCTGTTCATCTCTTCTGTTCTAGATGGCAGACCTGCAACAGGAACATCACAGGGAGATTGAGGGCCTACTGGAGAACATCCGTCAGCTCAGCAGAGAACTCCGCCTGCAGATGCTCATCATTGACAACTTTATCCCTCAAGAGTACCAGGTTTGTGTGTGTGTGTGTCTGTGTTTGAGCAACTGTATTAAACACGGTTCCCACAGTGTCAGGGAATTTCTGGAATATCAGGGAATTTCAGTGATGACATTTCCAGATAGGGAAAGTCAGGGAAATTTATCATTTGGGTTCCAAGTCAGGAAATTATTAGGGACTTTATGTATCAGGCAAGACTGGATATATATGTATGCGTCTTTGTTCCCAGTGACTGTTTCTGATTTGCTCAAAACCTCTCCTGCTCTAAATATGTGCAACATTCTAAAAGACAAAATCTTTGTGAAGTCTGTCAATAAGAGGTTTTACACTCCCTATCTTACCAAACATGCCAGGCAAGTGTAAATTTGAAATTGAGGAATTTAAATAAAGAATTTAAGAATTTAAATGCAGTTTTGAATTCTATAAACCTTTCAAATGCCCTTGTCAGTGTCCAAACGTAATATTGGAGGTCATGGAAATTTTACTTTTTGGTCAGGGAAAGTTATGGAAAAGTCATGGAATTTTAAGTCTGACTTAGGGTGGGAACCCTGATTAAAGCTTATTTATTGTAGGAAGAGATTTTAGAGCATTATTTTAGTCTGTTACAACCTCTGTGGGTTCCGTTCCATCTACTTGATTATAAAAAAAAAAAAAAACTAAACGTGACACAAAGGTCTTATCAGTTTAAATGTTGTCTCCTAGGAAATGATTGAGAATTATGTACACTGGAATGAAGACATTGGTGAATGGCAGCTGGTGAGTCAAAAAAAGTTTCCTGTATGTGGCTGAATCCTCATAATGTCATAAAGCCCTTTCGCACACTGAGCCGATAACTTTAACAGGATAGATTTACTGGTACTCTTTGGCCTTCACATCATTCACTCACGCAGCAAACATTATTTTACTGAGACATCAAGTTCAGCCAAAGAGGCACAGTATATGATATGTGTTAATTATTATTCTTTTTTTAATCTTTAGATATTACCAGTTTATAAAGCACCCAACTGAGCAATCGTGCAATGTGAGAAAGTGACTATTGATAAATGTAACTGCTAATACAATATTTATTTGATTTTAATATATTTTTTTATTATTATTATTATTATTATTTTTTATTTTTTTATTATTGTTTAATAAAAATCTGAAGTTTTAAGTTGGTTAAATTTTTTTTCCAAAAGACAAGGACTGTGGCAATCCATGCAAAAGTTGAAACGTTACACCGCTAGATAGCCTTGGGTGTGGTTAAGACAACTTGTATTTCTCAGTAAAGTCTTCTATTCACAAATGAGCTCTTGGTTATTTCCTGTTGGTAGGCTAGGCTTCATGCAGGTGAGGTGTCCACTTTAAGGGGCATTATTTTGTTGTTATAAGTAAAAATTATATCCAGTGCATATTTTCTCGATTGCATTAAAATGTTTGTCTGTCTAAAAGAAAGATGTACTTGGTTTCCTCAGAAATGTGTGGCCTATACTGGCAACAACATGAGAAAACAAACTCCTGTACCAGACAAGAAAGAGAAAGATGTAAGTGTTACTTGGAAATCTTCTGACATGCTTGGTAACATTCTCCACATTAAATCAATTTTACTCATTTTGCTTCTACCTTGTATTGCCTTTTACAGCCATTTGAGGTGGATCTCTCCCATGTGTACCTTGCGTACACGGAGGAGAGCATGCGCCAGTCACTGATGAAGCTAGAGAGACCTAGGACCTCAAAGGGTGCCAAGTCCAGGCCCAAGACTGGTCGCAGGTCAGCTACCAATTTTTAGCTGTTACAGTAATTTCATAGCAATAGCTATAATAGTTATTTTACATTGATTATGTAATGTCTTGTTGGTGTTCACAAAAATATAAATATTGAATCAGTCCAGTTTCTTCTAGTGTTTACAGTACAACCTACATTCTTGACATTATTACAGACAAGTGTAAGAACAGTGAACTATTTAACAGCCAGTGTCTTTACATTTAATGATGTATACATTAGACTTGTGATTTGATTAGATTATTCATAGCACACATCCATTGCAGTTAATGAGCCCAGATGAGTTTGGTAACGGAAATTGCAATGAAATAATAATAATACGGCCTAAGAACTTTCTGTTAGTTTAAATGCATTTTAAACGTGCTGTCCTTTTTAGGAAGCGCTCGTCCAGGCCGGAGACGGCGATCGAGTCCCTTCTGCAGTGAGCTTCTTCTCTTTCTCTCTCTCTATGATCTGGGCCGGTCCTTTGACATTTAGGAATGATTTGTTGTTAACTGTGTATAAATATAAGCATAAATAAGTAACTAAGCAGCATAAAGCTGACTAAGAAACAAAAAATAACAGTGTATATATGCAAGTATGTGGTTACTCTTTTTAAAAGTGCTGATACATTTCAAAATGTGCATTTAGCATACAACACACTTTTCTTTTTTCCAACGGAATACAAAAACACAACAAAAAATATTACTTGAGCTTTTGTTTTTACGTAGATGTCAGTGCAATGTAGGCCTCGTGAAGGCCTGAGGAACAGGATATAGCTAGTCTGATACATTAAATGATTAACTTGTCATCTTGAGCAAAGCTGCTTTTGAAATGAATCACATACTTGATGCTTCTATCACTGGCAGTTTGCATTACACTGTAGTCTAGGTGTAATTCATGTGTGTTACTAACCTGCTCTTGTGGGTTTGAGAGGTTTGGTTGGAGAACCTGCATGCTGCTTTACCTCCCCTGTGAAGTTCCAGTGCCATTTAACACTAGCTAGCATTTTTTAACATTTGTTTTCAGGGTTATACGTGTTATACCATTTTTGCTATACATGCACACTGTAGTCAAACATTGTGACATGAAAATGTTTACTTTTACTGAGCTGTACCCTGTATACTTCCTTATTTATTAAATTATTTAAAATTTGCCTTGAGTCCATGCTGTGAATGTCTTTGTGTATAATGTGTATAATACAAATGCCACTTCAGTAGGCGCACGGTTTTCTTTCAAAAATACTTTAATAAATACCCTGGTGATTTATGAATGCATTCCAAATACATAATCAACATTTGGTCATAAATAAACCCATATTAATTCATTATTATTAAACAAAAAGGAATTAATGTAAATGCTGAGGAATCCTAATGCTTTAAAGAAGAGTAGGATCAAAGGGGGATCAAGCTCGTGATGCGAACATATTCTGGGCGCAGCTGTGGATCTGATTCAGAAGGAGGGCAAGGCGGACTTGAGTTTTAGATTGAATTCGAGCTGCATTCCGAGCATGGAACTGGCACTCCTGTAAAAAACAAATATTAAACTAAATGTTCATCCATTTTTGTAAGTATTTTATTTAGTACATAAATGTGCATACACGGTTCAGATTCACTCTCTGAATGTGTCTGGGTTCTGCAATACATTTTACATGTACAAAATCAAATTCAGTCACTCACTGAGAAGGATGCTATTGTTCTGGGCAGCGTCCACAGATGTTCCTGTAGTCCAAGGTCTTCTGGCTTTATTTCAGACAGAAGTTTTCCTGCTTGGCAGAAGTTCTATAAAAAGCAAAGACCAAAGGTTTGCAATAATGGAAGTGGTTGCTGCTCATGGTCGTGTTAATTCTGTTTAAATCACAGTTTGACTTACATTACAGTGAGTCAATACTTCTTCTACCCATGGATTGTTTTTCTAAGAAAATAGAAAAATTTTGCAAAATTGTTAATTTGGCCTTTTGCAATGTTTAGTTAAATGTTTATTTTCCTGAAAATTAAAGACTTACCTTTTTCTTTTGAGCAGTATCCACACTGTCCATGATTTCTCTTAGTTGTCTTAGTTCTTGAGTTTTTGTTCTGGATGAAGGAATCATTGCGATGATCAGAAGGAAGATCAAAAATATCTTCATTGTTTAGGTCCCAGATAATCACCAGCTTTTAGTGTCAGTTTATCAGAGACATCAATCCTACCATGTTTTTTCAGTCATGATTATGCACACCTAACTTATACGCTGTCTGAGAAAGAGGCTGAGAGATGTTTTAAGATTACCGCTGAGACACGTCAGCAAAATTCTGTGAAATTAGCCTCCCACTGCCAGTCAAAGAAAAAATGTTACTGATTATTAATGTTGAGGCCTGGGTTGGGGGAGAAATGTGAAAGTACCACACCTCCCACACAGAGACTACACTCAGTCATTTACCACCTTTAGTTGTCAAAGAAATTCAACTTCATGTTTGTATTAATACACACATATTTGCTATTAGGGCAAAAAAATAAGAGAAGATTGCATTGATGAAATGGCAATAAAAGCATGTAAAATTAACTATAAAAATATGAATATGAAAAAAATAAGGTATTTGGACATTTTTTGCATGCCCTTAGTTTATCCACTTGGGCTGTTTTTCAATTGACGATCTTCATTTGATGCACGGAGCCATAATACAAGTATTTCGGCTGTATTTAGTCAGTGCACCTTTTTACAGCCAAATTATAATAGCAACATTAATTTAAAAAAAGATTCACAGAATAGATAAAGTACCCTCCTTAGTGTTATGTGGAGCAACCTTTCGCTTTAATTCCAGCTTTGTGTCTCTGCCAACTTTACACACTAATATTGTGTAATATTTGCCCAATCTGGGTGGTAACTTTTGTTCTTTCATCAAACTTATGTTTAATAAAAAAATCAGAAGTTCAAAATGGTTTATCTGAAGACCAAGCTGAAGCATTACACCCCTAGATGGTCATTTTCCTTTTCTTAATTAGAGATTGAACACTGATGATTGGCATTCTCAATTATTTTGACATTTTCTTATATCCCTTTCCTATTTTACAGAGTTCAACAACCTTTTCCCAGAGATCCTTCTTTTGCTTTCCTCATTATTTAGAATCCAAATATGTCAGTGCAGCACTGGATGAAAAATGCTTGGATCTGTCAGGAGTCTATAAACGTATTGACCATATATACCTACGCACTTAATTACAATCAAACAGATCACACTTTACCTTTAACAGGCAGTCAATCTCATTTGTGTCATTGTGTGCATGTTATCTGACCAAATCACCAGGGTATGTAAACTTTTGATTTGGGACATCTGGGTAGTTTGTGATTATAATTAAAAAAAAAAGAAAAAATAAACACAGTTATTTGACAATAAATGGCTTCAGCCAACCACCAGCCATGAGTAAAAAAAGATTCCATGTTATCATCGTGTTATCTCTCTAAGAAATCATAAATTCTGCCAGGGTATGTAAACTATATAAAGATTTATGACATAGACTTGGTACTCTCCTCTGGTTCTCACACTGTACTGTTTCCTCATATCGTAAGTCGCTTTGGACCTCCCTGACCCCCTTTTGATGTGGAACTCCTCTTTATTTCCAAAGTGCAGGGTTTCACAGTGGTGGCAATTGCATCACTCGTTTTCAGATGTACACAGATCAATGAAATATGTGCTTCATAATAAATAATGCTTGATTTAGTTCCGTGATACTGCTTCAGCAACCAGCTTGCACTGAGCTTTCTGTCTTTCCCATACCTCTTCCACCCTGACATACACCCTACCCTTCAATGTGGACCTAGTGCGTAATGGAGAGCGAGTCTAGTGGGTATCAGAAAGCGAGTCTTGTGAACCTAAACATACAGCACACTCAAAAACAGAATTCAAGACTCAGGTAGGTTATTAAAAAAGGTGTGTACCACTGTTAAGATCTGGTGTATTTTGTGTGTAAACAAGTTTTAAATCAGCTGATTAGGGGCAGAGTACTGATTGTTTTAAAATGTGATTTTTGTGGTTGAATTGCCTCCATAAAGTATGGAGAGAGTGGAGGGGTGAGTATTGTGACGTCATAGCTATGATGACAAAACACAGAGCAACTAATCAGTCCTGCTGAGCAAAATAAACAGCAGACATCAAGTTCAGATCAGTTGTAAAAAAGAAAAATGTGTCACTGTTCGTTGTGGTTTGATGAATAAAAACTATGCCAGCAAGCTGCTAGACAACTCAGTCAGCTATTTTGAGGCCAAATCATCTGCATGGAAAATGTGTCTGAAGAACCCTAATGTGTGGTGGTGAGACTTACTTTAGCCACTGCATCTGATGCTGGTTCTTTGACCTATCTATCTCTGCATTTTGGTTTGTGCTCTGTGGTAGAAAAATGCATTCATTTTCGAGCCTTAATGACAAAGAAGTGTGTTAATTTGAAAGTAAGAGCCACTTTAGCTTGATAGCAACGTTTATCTCACCTGTTTTAATATCTGTCTTTGTAATCATGTCTGTTACAGCCATGCACGTCCTCTCCCTTATAAAGGGGAACTCCACTTCATTTACAAAACCCCCTTATACTGCTGGGTAAACAGAAGTAAATACAGAGGTTCAAAGCCTGTTTGGTGTGAGATGCTCCATTCTTGAGAAACTCAGCTAGTCAGAATTGTTCGCAGTGGTGGTGAACTCAGCCAGACACCTCTAAAATTACCTCCTTAGATAAGTTAAAAAGTCAAAGGCACAAAAAACCCCAAATTGCACCATTATTAACCACATACAAATACCATAGGAACCACTTAATAATAACCACAGGACCGTAGAAATCACACTTAGCGTTTGCTTGTAGAAATGTGAAATTTTTATTTTAGCCATTTTTGGAAAGAGATAAAGGTCGGGGCAAGTTGCTTTAACAGTCTAAAAATTAGAGACAATTTAAGCTACAAGTCAGTCCTGTGAAGCTAAAGACACAGCAGGCTTATAAGCAGACATTCAGACACTAAAGCTTCGGTCAGTTATGAAATAACAACATATGTCATATCGGGGGTGTCGATTAGCCAAGCTGCTAGCAAGCTCCATTAGCCAATTTGAGTCAGTTAGCCAATTTGACAGAAGTAGATTTTGCGCTAAACATATTGTTTTTTGTGAGCTTTGACCATGGGCACATGCACATGTTTATTTTAACCTTAAGGTGACTAAAATGCTAGTAAAATGCCAGTTTATTTGAAAGTGAGAGTTAGATTTGCTTTATTGTTCCTTTTTCCCTGCATCGTCTGCCATGGCCACTCGCATTCCCTCTCCACCCTTTATAGGGGAACTCCACATCATGTCCAACATCCCCCCATAATTAAGTTTCTAAGGTGTACACACTTCAGTTGATTTAGAAAGCAGCTGTGAGGATGACCTTCAATGTTTCAAAGTTCACATAAACCACACCTATACTGTAAGGAAACTTCACTGGCACTCTGTGTTTTAACGCATACCTTTAAAGCCAAGAATGGACTGGTAGCCCCATTGACCGAGCAGCCCCATAACCGAGCAGCTTCTCTTCTCAGGGCTTTAAGCAGCTTGTCGCTGCTCAAAAAAGAGGAAGGCATGTGTCAAGGGTTGCCACCCGTCCTTTAAAATACGGAATCGTCCTGTATTTGAGAATAAAATTGCGCGTCCCGTTTTGAATCAA